>ML685797.1:4697915-4774604 GCA_007922175.1 Pelusios castaneus
TCCAGTGGAGGGAGACACCATCAGACAAGAGAGCTTGCAGGTTGCACCTGGGGTTGGGGGAGCATAACTCTGACCATCCCACATTGATGTCGGTGAACTGCCCACTGTGATCCACGAGCACTTGCAACAACATTGAAAAGTATCCCTTTTGGTTTATGTACTCTTTGCTAAGGTAATCTCGTACTAAGGTAGGGATATGCATACCATCCATCACCTCACCAGAGTTAGGGAACTCTTAGGGGCAAAACCATCCATTATGTCCTGCACAGTGCTGAGTCACGATCCTTCTTAGCAGAAGTCAATTAGTGGTCTTCTACACCCGGATCACAACAGGTCTGAGGGTGGATTTACCAACTCCAAATTGATTTCACACTGACCGTTAGCAGTCTGGTGTTACAAGTTTCCACAGAGAAATCACTACTCACTTCTCCACTGACTGAGCAGTCCTCATTTTAGAGTTTCTGCACTTCAGGGCTCGCACAAAGCTCTACACAAAGGAAAGCTCTACTCGAAGTTCCTGGACAGCGGCCTTCCACATTAGAAAGTTCTGCAGCCACTGCTCATCATCCCATAACTGCATAATGACGCGATCCCACAAGTCAGTGCTTGTTTCCTGGGACCAGAAACAGCACTCCACCATGTTAAGCTGCTACTCAACTGCCAGCAGTAACTAGGAATTGTTTTGTTCTATGGCTTTCAGCAGGACTGCTTGAAGGACATCAAAATGTCTTACGCTGCAGCTCCTGTCCTGACTATGGAAATACTGCAGGATAAGATGTGAGGTGTTTGTGATGCTCACAAAAAGAGTGCAGAGCTGAGTGGGCTCTATGCTTCTCAGGCTATGGCATACGTGCAGCTAAGCAACAATTTTGAAAAATGGCATGAAAAGGAAGGAGGAGAGGGGAAGGAAGAAACTGCATCATGGAAGGTGAAAGCCACGGAAGGTTCCATTCCACCCTGCAACAATGTTTTGGTCCCATGGGGCATTGCAAGAACTTCTCAAAACCCCCTGCAGTGGGATAGCTACTCACAGTGCACTATGTTCTGCATTGATGCAACAGCTGCTAGTGCGGGTGCACTCCACCATATAATAAGCAAGGCGGGGACATGCTCAACTGACTTAATTACTGCAGCAACTAAATATTAACTAAATATTGACTCAAATTAAGTCAACTTAACTTTGTAATGTAGACATGTCCTGTGACATGAATTATAGAATCTTAGGGTTGGAAGGGACCTCATGCAGTCATCTAATCCAACCCTCTGCTAAAAGCAGGACTACTCCCTCTAAATCATCCCACCTACGGTTTTGTCTAACCAGGCCTTAAATGTTTCCAAAGATGGAGATTCCACCACCTCCCTAGGTAACCCATTCCAATGCTTCACCACCCTCCTAGTCAGAAAGCTTTTCCTAATATCCAGCCTTGACCTCCCCAGTTGCAACTTGTTCTGTTCTCTGTTACCACTGAGAACAGCCTAGCTCCCTCCTCTTTGGAGCACCCGTTCAAGTAGTTCAAGGTTGCTATCAAATCCCCCGTTTTCTCTTCTTCAGACTAAATAAACCTAGTTCCTTTAGTCTCTCCTCACAAGTCATGCCCCCGCCCCTAATCATTGTTATTGCCCTCCACAGGACTCTTTCTAATTTGTCAACATCCTTTCTATAGTGGGGAGCCCAAAACTGGACACAGTATTACAGATGTGGCCTCACCAGTGCCGAATAGAGGGGAATAATCATATCCCTCGATCTGCTGGCAACGCTCCTACTGATGCAGCCTAATATGCCATTGGCCTTTTTGGCAACAAGAGCACATTGTTGACTCATATCCAGCTTCTTCTCCACCATAACCCCCAGGTTCTTTTCTACAGTGCTGCTACTTAGCCGATCGGTCCCCAGCCTGTAGCAGTACATGGGATTTTTCCATACTAAGTGCAGGACTTTGCACTTGTCCTAGTTGAACCTCATGAGATTTCTTTTGGCCCAATTCTCCAATTTGTCTAGGTCTCCCTGAATCCTATCCCTGCCCTCCAGTGTATCTACTATTTTCCCCAGCTTTGTGTCATCCGCGAACTTACTGAGCATGCAATCTATCCCATCATCCAGATCATTAATCAAAGAGAAGAAGAAAAACAAGGTAATTTAGAAAGCTGATCAAGAGTGAAATTTTACTTTCTGCCAAAGAACAAGTATTTGTTTATTTTTCTTTGCTTTTTGTTTGTGAAAAATCTGTCATTGAATAAATCATGAATTTTCCTGAATCTCACTGGTTTTGAACATAGCCATTCACAAAGAGAAATATTACCCTTTTGACCTACAAAACTTGACTTTGTTTGTTTGTTTGGGGACAGTTGCCAAAAGTGTAAAATGATAAACAAACAAAAATTGTTTGAATGTCTTGCTCTTCGTGTACTGCTCAAAATGTGTCCGTTCCCCCCACCCACCCACTCATCTGGCTGGTGGTGTGAATATTTTTTGCACAACTCTAAGATTCCCCTGAACTAGGAATAGAACAACAAGTTAAGAAAATGATAAGAGGAGTGCCTGGGGAAGACAGCACTGAGCTGAACATTATAAAGATCAGAGGGAGCCCAGAAGCAGAACTAGAAAAATCTGTTCACAGCATGCACCACTATGCAGAAATTCCCAGAAAACTCAAATACTACTATTGTCATTTTCAAAACAAGAAAGCTTAAAGAGGTGACAAAAGGGACCTGAGAAAGTGCAGACCTATGAGCCACTTATAAGTAGTATGGAAAGATTTTATCAAGACATTTTGACATCAAACAATAGAAATAATAGATTTCAAGCCCAATCAAGAAAATAATCTGTCCTTGAATCAAAGTTCTCTATAATAAACCGTGTCTATATATGATGAACCAAGCTGCTAAATATGCACACGTATTCTACCACTGTGTATGGAGCTCATTGACTATAAAGGAGCTTTTGATTTAAATAAAAATAGATTTGTTATGAGCGGTTCAGCGCCAAGGCACATACAAAAAGAGTTATATCTAGCCTTTGAAAAATAAACATGAAAATGAGCTTTCCACACATACTTAGACAAGTAATAGGAATAATTGTCAAAACAAAGAATGAGAGACAAGACAGAGCCATCTCCTTTGAATGTTTTCAGCATATATATGGACAATAAATACTGAACTTGAACTACTTCAGTGCTGCATATCTAGTCCATTGACAACACCAGGAAATACAAGAACTGATAGAATCGCCGATGTGTAAGAACCAAGAGAGCAGAAAACTTAATCTGAGGAAAATTAAGCTTATGATCACAATACATAGGAAAAAAATTACAATATAACAGGACAAATAGAAAGTAGTACCTGAGAATGGACAGAAACTAGAATACATCAAGAACCAGGCTTAATTGGCTTGAAAATCATTAAAAAAGTATGAGCCTCATAGATACCCAACTAGGGGCTCAGTTACACCAGTGTAATTCAAAGTTGATGGGCTGCTGCTCTAGATGTTTTGCAGCTAGGTGCAGAATTTGCTCTACTGCCTTCAATGGGGATGGGATTGGGTCCTATAACTTGTGCTGAAGTAAAAATAACAGTGTTAAAGTTTGGTGTTTTTTCTTAAAGACACAGCTGCTGGAATCAAGAGTTTACTGGAAAACCTCAGCTTTCCTTTTTTTAAACTGAATTAATTTTTTTCTAAAGTAAGGTTCCAGCCCACTCGGTTGAGAAAAGCCTGAATATGTGAAAACAGATGTTATTCAGCTCTTGTGCCAAATGTTAATAGATTGCTCTGGCATTCAAAGTCCAGATAGCTGTAGTAAAACCTTCTGGATTATGTTTTCAATTATCTCTGTGACTGACAATGTTATGAGATCTTGTAACATGTAAAGATGCAGGCCTACATATATTTTTGTTGTTATATAACTGGATGTTAGGTGGCAGGATAGCTGGTGATATCCTGCTGTGAAATTTAGCTTAGGAAAAAGAAAGTGGGCTACATTTGCTCTGGAATTACGTTGTTCATGGGATGGATGACATGGTTTACAATTTATTGCATTGTTTGGGAGCTGCACATCAGCATAGATTTCCTCTATGCCTTGGCCTCAGAGCTACCACCATAAGAGAGAGAGATGGGCCTTGCATGTGCTCAGTTCTGAGCTCCACTTGATGCATAAGCTCTACTTCCAGTAATTTCCTAATGTGGAATGGGATTTCCTTTGTATTACAAAACCACAGGGTGAACTCTGTTGTCTGTGCAATTCAATTTGATGTCCTTTGAGTTTTCCAGTGCTGTGGAACAGAGCAGCATGCATTTGGAGTAGCTGATTCAACTTGTCAGGCAGCACATCCTGTAACATGTGTATCAGTCCTAATTCAGCTGTAGGAGACTAGGGCGTCTACGTCTCTCTTGTCAGTCACTCTGTATATTGGGCTATTCACAAGAGCATTGCAGAAAAAGATGTCATCTGTGAAAGCGCTAGACAAAGATGTTTATTTTGAGTTATAAAAAGTGCCTATGCGACCCCTGGCACAACTATTAAAACTTACAATCAAGAAACAATGTTCTTTATGCAAATGACTATAGGGGCTGTGGGCATGAGTAAGGATAATTCATAATACAGGATTCCTCCCTGACAGTGAGTTCTCACATAGCGGCACCTAGGAGCAACCATCTGTGGCTGATAGGAAACTCTATCACATCCTGAGAGACAATGATCTGGCCTCAAAGTCATGAGACTCTTGGCTAGTTATCATGCTGTGGTTAGCAGGATGTAAATGACTTGGGGGCGGAAGGTGGGAGGCAAGAGGTAGCAGCTGGAGGACCAGGCAGAGGAAAGACATTCTATGGTTCCTAAAAAGCATTTGCCATTCTGTTGCAGTCTTCCACACCTGCCATTCAGAACCAGTTTAAGAAGGAACCAGTTTAAGAACCAGTTTAAGAAGGACTATTAGTAATAGAACAAACACTTTCATACATCTAAAGAAAACCAAATATCCACATGATGCCCTTCCATTCAGGATTTAGCTGAAAGACATGTCAGATGGTAGATAGATAGTTGGCCTATCTATGCAGCTAAACACACACACACTTAAAAAAAAATATACAATGTATGAAGAAAGATTTATACAAAGAATATTTTTTTTAAAAAACATTAATATGAATGTGATACAAACAGAAATCATGCTTTTTGTCTGTTTGGAAAATACCTAGCACATCATTGACTCCTATGGAAAAACAAACTAACTAACCTGAACAAAAAGTAAGATATTCTACACATATTCAAACCTCATTCCATTCTGATGACTCTTCAAACAGGGATGCAGAGGAAACACTCTCTTTTCCTCATACACCATTTTCAAAACTTCAGAGTCCTAGAGAATTGCATTTATATGTAAAACCAGTGAGATTCCTGGTGCAGCTCATGAGAGCTTATGCCTGAAGAAATCTGTTAGTCTTTAAGGTGGCACAGGACTCTCGTTGTTTTTGCTGTGTACAGACTAATGTGGCTACCCCTCTGAAGCAGTTATGTGTGGAGACAGCAACATGCCCCTGAGACAAGTTATATTATGCCTCGTGTATCTGAGCTCAGAACTGGGCTTTTGATAGCAAGCAGGTAGCACCTCATGCATAAATAGTATTATATCAAGCCTCTGTGTATTATGGTCACCGTGGAGGACCACTGATGAACAGAGGATATGCACTTCATATGTTAATTTCTATAAAAGACTCAACAATCTTTAAAAAGTTCTTATGCTTTTATGCAAATAGAATACCCTCTGTATGCTAGAACCCTTGAAGTGGTGCTGATAGACCAGTTGTCTCACCCACAGTCAACAAGAGCTTTCCTTTAACCATGCTGATTAAATGAGTGACATTTGCTACTGGGGAATCCCCCACGGAACACAAGGAGCTCACATGTGCCTAGCCACAATACCAGTAACGACATGATTCTGACGGAATCTGAAACCCTACCTCAACAAATTTATATCTGGTTTTCAACCTATATTCAAAGCAATACTTTGGCATTGTAATGTGATTCTTGACAGGGCTAGGGAAAATTCATCATGCTAAACTGAAATGTTTCTGGCAGATGTCTGCTCGGCAATATTCAAATAGTGTGTACTATAACGTGACAAACAGTGCTACTGCTAGCTTTAAAAATTACAGGTATAATACTCTGAATAATGCTAACTCTCAATGTAATTATGACATGATGCATTTTTATTAGCCAACTATTTTGTTTCGCAAAAAAGTACTTCTACTATATATGCAAAAAAATCTATTTTAAAAGTAAATATCAAGGGAAAATGTACGAATACAAAGACACTAAAGATTTTTTTTATAGTTACCAAAAATATTTTTCCTTACTCAATTCACATACTTTAGAAACAGATTTTCCCCTTCATCACCCATCACTATCAGACTTTCTATTTCTCAGCCTCTCACACACTCATCTGCGACTGGGCGGTTACTCTTGTATGACAGACTCCAGAAGCTGTTTTGGAAACAGATTATGACTCAGAGAAGTTCTGAGTACTGGTCTCCGGATGCGCCAAAAAGGAAGGGTACTGTGCTGAATCGACAGCAGGAGCACCAGCCGGCTGGTAACGTACACTGTGCCAAGTCACAAGCTGTCTCCCAGGCTGCGCCCGAGACTGAAACTCTGTGCTGCCCCTGTACTGGGTCAAATCATAAAGTGACAAGTTAGCTCTAAATGAATAATTTCTAGACTGAAAGACCTTAAATCTGAAATAGTCAGAGAAATATGTGGACTTCATAAGTAAGAAAATTTCCATTTTTTTTTAATACTTCAATTATTTTTCCCTAACAGCCTCTTGACTCCATCATTCAAGAGTAACTGTCCAGCTACAAAGATTCTTCACAGTCCCATCTCCTTTTCACCACCATATTCCCTGCTTCTTCCTCTCCCATGCTGCACTTTGTGGCCTGGGTAACTCACAAACATAGTGAGGGAATGTCTTGTATCTCCTTGCTCCTCTGCACAGGCACACAGAACTAGTGACCAGCCAGTGACCTCATTTTGTTCTTTTAAAATTGTTGAGTATATCTGTAAAGTTGTGACTGAAGCCACGGTGACAGTTTCTGAGACTGAAATCCCATTGACCCTCTGTTTAATACATCAGGCTACATTTTGTCTTGTGAACTTTCAATAAACCCCTATAGCATAGATGAACTTTCCTGTTTTGTTTCACTGAAATCAAAGTATTTAGCTTAACCAGCAGCACACTGCCATTCATCTTCTCCCCCTCATCCCCATTTTATTAACTTTTGTATATTAAGTAAATTCACTTTTTATCTATGATGTTTGTTTTACAGGGAGTTCATCTAATTTAGAATATTTTCTCAGGGACTTCAATTTAGCTTTGCCCTTGAAATTAACATTTTATGTGTTTTACACTTTTGCAATAGAAATTAATCATTATTTGCTTTATTAGTCCAGAACTATACCCTGCACCCATCCTATTTGAATATTAGTATTGAAAACATCTGCCTCTGTCCTTTTATCCCAGGGAGCTGCCTTAAAGACACGTGTGTTTTGGTGGACTTACACCTACCTTAGATGATGCACCATTGCAAGTGTAATTTAAATGGATTAAAAATTTGTAAAGTTCTATTTCTGTGCCCATATAATTTACTGTAAGAAGGGAAAAAGGAAAGTACAAAGACATTGTAAAAACCATTATAGTAAATCAGGCAAGAAACTATTCACATTTCAGACATAGTCTGTCTCTACAACTTGATATTGGAGCACCATTGTATTCAGCCCGGTAACAGATTTCAGCATAACTTGTGTATGGCTAAAACATATCAGAAACACATTTTCTTTGAATGACCCCAGGTTAACTGACCTGCTTCATCATAAATTACCACTGCTCTAACCTTTTGGTCAGCCACAGATTTAATCCGCAGTGATTTTATATTTGTTTCCAGATCATTGATGAAAATATTGAATAGAATGATGCATGCAGAACCTGACTAGAAACATGCCTTTCAGTGATTCTCCATTGATAGTTACTTTTGGATATCGATCAGTTATCCAGTTCTTAATTCATTTAATGTGTGCTTTATTGATATCATATAGTGCAAATCATTAATCAGAAAGCCATGCAGCACTATGTCAAATACCTTACAAAAGTCTACATGTATATCTCATCTATAAAGTTACCTTTGTCAACAGAATTTGTAGTCTCACCAAAGGATGTAATCAAATTTGTTTGATGAGACCTATTTTCTATAAAAACCATGCTAATTTTCATTAATCACATTCCTATCCTTTAATTCTTCATCAATCTCATAACAGGCATTCTTTAATTTTTGCCCAAAATTGATGTCAGGCTTACATGGGACATCCCATTTGCCCTTTTTTTTTTTTTTGGCACATTACCGACACTAATCATTTAGAATATTAGGTTTGTCTAAAACATAAATGCACCTCACAATCTTAAATTTAATTATTAAATTGGCTAAACTGTTGCAACCACATTGTAAGGCTAGCGTAAAGTTTCACATTAGGATGAAAATTACATTGATACTCTTACTTAGTGATTACATTTACATTCAAATATATATAAGGCAGTGTAGAAAGCAACTCAGTAAGAAAAAGAGTAAAGGCATTCAGGGAATAGGTGAAGGATTGTTGATAAGGAAGAAACTATAGAAAAGAAGCTTAAGGACTGGGAAAGAATTAAGTGATAAATAGGGATGAGTAAAAAAAAAAAAAAAATCTGGTGCATACATTTTCTCTCTCCCCCATCCCCTTAACATGAGGATATATGTCCCTGCCCCAGAAAGTCTGCAATGCGATCTGTGTTTGAGAGCTGTAATACATAAATAATAATGTGTGGCTTTAGGAATACTTTCAGCCCTTCCAAAAATAAGAATGCACCTGAATTATTGTTTTACCTTTATTTCAATGAAGGCCTGTTCGGTTTGCCAAATGAACATTCCTTACCTGTATACCCTGCCCAACTCTCTTTTTCAAAGTACAACAGTTCCATCTCCCACCACTAAGTAAGTGCCCAGCACAAGGCCTGTTTACTTGGGCTTAGTTCCAGTAGACCACATTTTGACACGCAGGAACGTGGAACATTTACGATTCATGGTATATTACATCTGCAGCACGTGTTTATTTTCAGATCACTATATAATACTTTTATGGTAGTTTGGGACAATCTTTTCTATTCAAACTTCATTTAAGCTTACTCTTCTGCTACTTATATTAATACAAGTAATAAATAATGCTACTTAGAAATGTAGCATGTTTCAGGACATACCAAACAATTTATGGAATGTTTTGATACATACCTGACACTGTACAATTTGTCCTTACTTTTATGTTTGTTTTTGAGAGACTGAATTCTGGTTTTACATACTAAGAAAATTGATAACTCTTAAAGGATAGTAAAATAAACAAATAGTTTCAACAAACAAACAAAAAAAATGCATGTTTACCAAAGGCCTCGTCTAACAAGTCTTCCATATGTACTATTCAAAACAGCATTTTAAAATAAATTTGATACATTGATAATTATTTGTAAAAAAATAAATAAATAAGTGCAGACATTCTGGATTTTGGTAAATATTTATACAGCCAAACAATATGAAGTATATGTAACAATCAAATTTCTAGTGAAAGTGAGTGCAAGTAGGTTTATTTTGAAAGGAAAATTCCTACTCCCAGTGTCATACCCAATTAAATTCTCCAGGTAATGACCCCATTTGCATAGAGAGCTGAACCCACAAGTGGGAATTTTAATGGGCACACCACCTGAGTACATTAATTGAGAGTGACACTACTTGAACTAGTTTTATGCTTACCCCACTGAAAATTCTACTCATATTATTTTTAATGTCAAGCTACAAGTCAAATTTCAAGATGATGGATTTGTTCTTTTTTAAGCATTGAATTTAAATAAAAGAATGCTTTAATTCTGTTATGCATTGCATAGCTTTGCTTTAACTAATCTGTAGTTCTGATTCTTACAATTGCTTCATTTTTTCAGTGATGGAATTTAATTTTCTTCATTAATTTATGAATAATTAGATATAAAATAACGCCCTTAGCAGCTAAATTGCTTTTCGATTGCTGTTTAGTGTACGTTTACGAGAACATGTGTTAAGCTGGCATAACAGTTTACCAAAATGTAATTCTGTAAATATGTCTAATTATTCTTTCTGATGTAACAAAATTTAGTATAAATTTCAATCATGAATAATGTCCCTTTTCTCAAACTTCCCTCATGCAAAGACCTTAGTTGTCATCTCTTAGTGGTTTCCTTCAGACAATGTTCATGATGACCTTGAAGTTATTGTGGATTCTGAGCCATCATTTGAAGCTCTCATTAATTATGTAATCAAAGTGTCTTACCACCACACCAAGAAACAGACAAATGGAGAGTTATGTTTTCTAGGCAGGCTAGCAAAACCTTGTCATTTAATCATATTTCACCTATTACAGTTCTGCTTGCAGGTCTTCATTTTACTAGTATGCAACAGCTGTAATCATAGAATCCAGTAGCTAGACTACATCATTCTACTGTGTTATTTACCAAGTTTAGAAAAATGGGCAGGCCATTCAGTAGGAATAACCATTTCAAGATTGTCAATTTTATTTATTGTAAATTATATAAAAATTATATAGAGTTTAGCTCAAATTATTAAATCTGTAGATTCTTTAACTGGAGATATAAGGATCAAACAGAAATTAATCTAGGTTTTTATAAAGTACTATTTATTTATAGGCACTTATTTGAAGCAGTTTTATATGAAAAATATAAATGATGATGGATTTGCATATTTTGAATTCAGATACACTATTACAGCGGAAACTTCTTAAAATGAAGTCATTTTTCCCTCACTGTGGCCTAGATTCAGGAAGCAGTAGGCCATTATTCCATGGTTAATCCCATTGGTCTCAAAGAGACCACTCCTGTTGTGGGATTGTATTAATCAGGGGTAAAAAATGGTCAGATGTGGTCATATAAAGAAGAAATCCATTATGGATCTAATGCTACAATTCTACTCAGGTGAGTATAGTTATTCAAAAGCACATATTTTCAGCATCCTATGCATAAATAACATGATCTATTACTATATGTAAGTGATACATGTAGAACATGTAAAGGAGAAAATGTAAACAGAGTTAAATTACAATTGTTATAGGAAACCCCAATGTATGTTATTTTATGATAGTTGAAGATCTCAGAATATATTGCCTTCGGAAGTTTATTTTCTTGGAGTAGAATGTAGTACCAAACATGGAGAAGGTAAGAATTTAACCTACCATGGGACAAATACCTTGACACCTCAAAAGGCTCCAAGACATATACAAAGGAAGACTGAAAGAAATGTGTTTTTTTCCTGTTCTCTCCTTCTCAATACATATATTTAAATGAGATGGAGTTCAGGCTACACAATCAAAGGCAGGCATTAGGTAATGCCCAACGTGTGAAACCATGCCGTATTTGTTTTGTGTATGACTGAGTCCAGCATTGTTAAATAGTTTTAATATGCAGTGAGATATTGTACAATTATCAAATGTCAAGTTTGCTAAACACTTGAAAACAATCAGAACAAGGAACTGTGAGCTGAGTTTATCATTGAAATAGAATACTACAGATGAAGAACAGGAAGCATTAAAACCCAGGAAGATGAGATGTTGAGATGTATAGCACATTTTGTTCCATGTATTTAAGCTTGCTTTTGTTTTATTAAAATTGCATTAATTTGCTTTAGCTAAAGCTGTATATATGTTTGCTTCCTCATCCACTGTTTTTAATCATTTAGCTCTCTGGAAACTTGACCATTTGGACTACAGTTTTACAGGCTTGGTTACTGCCCAAAGGTAAGTTTCTTTAGCAAGTTAAATCTTTCCTTGTAAAGTTCAGCCATTTTGGAGTCCACACAATTTCCCTTTTTTTTTTTTTTAAATCCAGTTCTAACATCAACACACACAAAAGTACAAAGATGAAATGTGGCCTTCACTAAGGAGTTTTCTGGTGGAAATTCCTTAGTGAATTTGTCCCAGTTAGTAGCTGTTGAAAAAAACACTTTCTGAAAGCTGAGTTATTACAGAGAATTGTTTCTTGGATAACTGGCTGTTGAGACTTGCCCATGTGCTCAGGGTTTAACTGATCACTATATTTGGAGTCGGGAAGGAATTTTCCCCCAAGGCTGATTGGTCTGGACTCTGGGGGTTTTTCGCCTTCCTCTGTAGCACAGGGCATGGTTCACCTACCGGTGAATTCTCTGTATCTTCAACTCCTTCAATCATGATTTAAGGAGGTAAATAACTCAGTCATAGGTTGGTGGCCTATTGCTGGAGTGGGTGGATGAGGTCTTGAGGCATTTTGCAGGAGGTCAGATTAGATGATCGTACTGGTCCCTTCTGACCTTAAAGTCTATGAGTCTATAAAGCTCATTTTTCTCCCACAAAAGTTCATGCGATAAATACATTTAAGTCTTTAAAAGTGCACCAGGACTCCTTATTTGTTTGGGTGACCTAGACTAACATGGCTACCCCTTTGAAAATTCATTTTTCTGGAAAGTTGAGTGCTCTGAACAAGTCCAAGTGGGTGCAGGATAACTTCTATGGCTGTTTTAAGGAACTTTTTTCAATTTCCTGATGGCCAGAAGCATTCTGTTGCCTTTGGAATTAGGAAGTATTTGCAGCATACAAGTACCAGTGAATCCTCATTTTCTTTGTAAGGACCTTCAGCTTACTGCTATTTCCTTTAGCTAAGATAGACTAGGGTGCTCCAAAGAGTACTCCAAAACATCAGCACCACTGTTGATTCTGATTCACCATCTCTCAGTCCTAATGACATGGTGACAATTTTAACAGGGTTTTTCCAAATGTTGTAAAAAAAATCCTAAGCATGTGCATAGAGCACTTTACCATCTTTGGGCCTAAGAGGAGAGAAATTTCAGATTAATAGTAATTTCACAGAAAGTTGTACAGTATTTGATAAAGCCTTGTAATAAGTTTTGTTTCAGGGTAAGTCTACAGACGCATGCACACAGACACACACACACTCAATAAATATTATTGGGGCACTACATAATAAAATAGCTAGGCCTAAAATGAAAAAGCTGTACACTTCAGAAATTCATTCTGATCTTAAAAGGTGATTATTCGCTTTGAATTTAATTAATAGCCCTTATTATGGGCTAATGCTAAAATACAGTTATTATGCACACCAAAGTTTCTCAATGTGGATCAGGTCTCCTCTGACTGATGTAATTGTTCTCTAGAAAGGTTATTGTATAACAGCCATCTACTATTATATACAAACAGCTAGAGTAAACCTCAAACAGATGCTATTTGTAAAGGTTTTTATTAGTGTTTTTACATGAACAATTTTTTAGTAGAAATTTAGCTCATGATCCCACAAGCAACATTTCATTCTGTACCCTTTTAACCACAGACTTTCATTCAGTACAAACTAAAATATTACTTGTGTAACATTTTGTGGAGATTTTTTAAAACTGTTTTAGATTTTCTAAGGCCCTGTTTATATGGGGAAGTTGTATCACTTTAAAAAATAATTTAATAAAACAACTGTAAAAGGCGACGTGGACATTCTTCAGTTTGAGAGGCTTATTTAGATTTGGCTTAACCATGCTCCCATTCAACCTGAGTTGAACAGAAATAAGTTTGGTTTAAACAAGTGGTTTTCAAACTATGGGTTGGGATTTAGGTCGCAGACCCTCAGGTACTGGGTCGCGACACCCTCTGCTGCAGCAAGACTGGAATGCATTCCTCAGAAATGTAATTGCTGGGTCACGGGCATAAATGAATTTTTTCAACTGGGTCCAGAGGAAAAAAGTTTGAAAACCACTGGTTTAAACCACAATAAGTGCCATACAACCTTTTCAATAGTTTAGTTAAACCGATTTAAAAATCACACATTAAATTAAAGCAATGCTATCTTTCTTGTGTGATTGAACCATAGGTTTGCAGTCTCATGAATCCATCATTCTTATTGCACCTAAATAATATTATGAACTGGTTACTCCGTGCTTAGTATAGCCTTTTAGGAACTTACAACAGTCATTTCTGTGAATATCTTAAAAAATACAATAACTCATTTTTGGCAAAAATTATTCTTCGTGTGATTCCATTGTAGTCAATGGAGTTGCACAGGGACAAATCTTGCCGACTAGAATTTAAGTTACACAAAATGTATTCCATATTATGAAGTCGCAAGTTATTTCTTCAGGAATGGTAAAGTCTAACTCTGCTATACTATGAGAAACAATAAAAAGTTATATTGATTCACTCACTCTGCGTCACACAAAGATTACAAGCTACAGCAAGCTCCAAAGCGGTAGCCGTGCTAATGTAGTTCAGCAAAACAAAGAAGGAGTCCTGTGGCACTTTCAAAGACTAACAAATTTATTTATTGTATGAGCTTTTGTGGGAGAAAATCCCATTTCATCAAATGCTTGAAGATGGAGAAGAAAATCTCGCATGAAGCACTGTCTGTATGCAGAGACTTACATGGAGTGTTAAAATGCAAAACAGTAATAAGACAGCAAAACAATAACAAAGTATTCCAAAATTTCAAAATAAAGTTCTTTATTTCAAAAGTGTTTTTACAATAGCACAAATCCAGTTAATATAACAATACAAATAGCAAGTTGCCAAATCGTCAAAAAAGAGGGCAAGTTTGCAGAACTGTAAACTATAAAACTGAAAAATGGTGAATGTCCACCAAACTTTTACAAACTTGTTGAGTACTGATTTTTTTTTTTTTAATTTAAACTACATTTTCACATTATCTACTTGTAGTTCTGCATGTTTTATTACACAAGGTGCTCAGAAGATTGCCTACAGATTGGACATATCAAAAGAGAATTTTAAGAATATAAATACAAAAAAGAAGTTCCTTAAACTATTCACTAATATTTTCTGCTGCAGAGATCAATATTACAAAAGTGCTAATATTTCTATGAAAAACAGTAGCAGGATATATTTAAATGTCAAACAAATCATACAGTTACATTTTTCAGAATTAAATCTGCAATAATCTGATGGCAGTTCCAAATCACTGGAAGGCTTATATGTCCTATAAAATTGATAGCATTTTCACTTCCTAGTATTTCACAAGTCTAGTGGACATATTCAAGAGAAATATTAAAATTAGGTATAGATAAATATCCAGATTCTGATTATAAATTATAAACAGAGCTCTTCTTGGTTTTGGGTTAATAATACTGGAAGTATACTCTTTAGAAAAAAAATGAAATATATGCATTTCCCACTTTTTTCTATTCTGAGTGGAAAATGTTCCATTTGTAAAGTGTCTTCCAAGCAGAAACATTTATATATGTAACAATCTACGTGAACAAACAAACCTTAAACTAACATTTATATTTGTAACAATCTACGTGAACAAACAAACCTTAAACTATGACAAAGTAGTTCGTATAGACCATAATTGTTTGCCTGTCTATAGCAGCCTGTGATATAGTAATTTATTTTCCGTACTGAAAAACTCTTAAAATTCAGTATTTACTAAAAGCTTAATAATGCAAATGTTCAGTTTTTCAGAAACCTATAAATGACAATATGACTGCTCTGGTACAGGTGCACTACAAGGAGAAGACATAGGAAGCCCTTCTCTCCTGACTCAGAAGCACATTCAAAACAAGGGCCAATCACGGTTTATTTAACTATGCTAAGCAGCACAGGGGATGGGACAGTATTCAGTGCTACCTGGTCCCAGCGAGCATATACCCAACACTGCTATGTTGACATCTACCAGAGCCCATGGTGCAGCAAGTCCCATTGCTCACTGTGATGCCCCAGTTTCCCCAAAGGCATTATGCCTTACAAAGGCAAAATGCCTCCAGGCACTTCCACTCAGCCAGCATGCCTCTTCCCCCTGCCCAGAGTGTTTCAGACTATAGAAAGTCACAAATGAGCCCCTTGGCCTGATTCTGAGCTCAGTGGTTTTATTGATTTAACAATGTCGTTTTTTATTATAGTGTCCATTACCATAATGGTG
The DNA here is from genome assembly GCA_007922175.1 of Pelusios castaneus. Lineage (NCBI taxonomy): Eukaryota > Metazoa > Chordata > Testudines > Pelomedusidae > Pelusios > Pelusios castaneus. The sequence continues at coordinate 4,713,927 of ML685797.1, forward strand.
AAGCACTTCCCTACCAAAGTGGAAAAATGCTGACAGTGGAGAAAGACCTGATTTATCTTAATGTGAGATCAGAATCTGGCCCTATCTATGTAGCAAAAACAAATGGGAATAGCTACTGTAGTAGCTGTCAAAAATGGATCAAGGTACCCACTGAAAATATCTGAATTAAACTGGAACATACCACAATCCTGAAGATGTCCATGTAGAAAGAATCACCTCCCTAGTTCAAAAGAATTGTGGAGGATACACCTATTTTAAGTTTAGTGTTTTCAGTGAGAACTCACAGTAGTAAGCACTACTAGTCAGTGTTTGCAGAACCAGACGCTAGGTCAGAACAATGTGTTGACTTAGTGAATTTCACATTCCCATGATCTTTTACTTTGTCACATTTGCATAAATTGAATTCGTTCAGTGGAAAGAACTGTTTTATGGTCAATTCACTTTAAAGAAATGTGATATTACCCATCAAGGGCTGTGATAATGAGACCTAAATTAACTAGGACCAACCAGTTACAGACAGGAAATCTGGAGTCTAGATAGAGAAGTTAAACATGTGAGATCAAAATGTACAGGTAGTTTACATAACGGAAGTAATGATCTGTAGGTATTGAGGGGAGAAACTAGCAGATGCTAAGGTAAATGGGCACCATTATTTCTCAACATCTGGAAATTGTGTAATCACTAGCTACGTAGAGCTAGAGTCTGTTCTCAATTACACATAGAAAATTCAGACTGAGAAGATCTAGATTTACATGGCATAATCAAGAGAAAAATTTCGCCCATAGACTTGTAAGTGTTTTTTAAAGATATTACTATAGTTACTTCAGTTTTAAAGAGAAACAATGAATTTAGAAGTAACTATTTGAAAATTCTTTACATACTGTTTGTAACACTAAAAAGAACTGACATCTGAGAATAAGATATTCATATGTTTACTTTCTGCACTTGATAATACTTCCCATCTAGTCCGTTTCACTATTTCTTCTGTCTTCCCATTCCCCCTACCTGTGTACATCTTTCCTACAACAGAGGATTGGGAGGTGGGAGGGGGAAACAAATTCTGTAAAGCCACAAAAACAACAAGGGTCCTGTGGCACCTTATAGACTAACAGATTTCTTCGGGCATAAGCTTTCGTGGTCTGACGAAGTGAGTTATAGCCCACAAAAGCTTATGCCCAAAGAAATCTGTTAGTCTACAAGGTGGCACAGGACTCTCGTTGCCTTTGCTGTACACAGACTAACACGGCTACCCCTCTGTAAAGTCACAGAAACTGGTAGGTTTAGAATCTGAAATTAATTTTTGATGCCAACCCTTTAAATAACTAAAGTAATTTTAATTATCTTAACTGAGAAATGGTATATTTCATGTTTACCTAGGCCTTCAAAACCTTGCTGTAAAATTGATCACTTCAACTAACGTTAACACTGAAGAGAAATACGGGTTTCATAAAAATTGTTTCTTCTGTTTTGAAAGACAGTGGGTGAAATCCTGGCACCTTTTAACTCAGTGGCAAAACTCTCATTGACTTAATAAGCCTGGATTCTACTCATTGCCAGTAGTTCACATGGTAAGCACAGTGAATCTCTCTCAAACCAGTGGAATCTTCAAAACTGAAGAAACATTTTCAATGTGACCACTGTACCAAGACCAATTGTAGATTCCTGCTGCATAATTTTAAATTCACTTTAAAAAATAATAGGCCAAGGTTAGTTTCAAACCATAAAAGTTGAAATAAAGATGAAATAAAGACATTTTGTTTTCAAGAACTCCTGCAAAAGTATGTTAGGTATGGAAGGCTGTTCAAGTGTTTTAGCATTAAAATAGTTGAGGGGGAAATATTTAGGGCACTACTTTGCAGTTTTTTTCTTTAGCCAAAAACTTAACTCAAATGGCAGTTTTACCCCGTAAAGACTTTGTATCAGGCCTTTAATTTGATTGCAATCAACCATCCCAATTTGCACAGCCAAAGTGGGTTGGAAAGTAATTAGAATTTCACATACTAAACCATAAAACATTTGTTAAAATACAGGTTTTTTGTTTCCTCTAAAGATTCTTTAAAGACAGTGAGTTAACAGTGCAAATATTAGGTTGCTGTGTGAGACTCTTACCTTGTCTTGCTTCAAAGTATGTAAAAAAAGCTCTCCAGTTTTTAATAGAATAAAGAGAAAGAGAGAGAGAGAGAGAGATACCAATATTTCATGATGGGAAACAAATCCCGCAGCACTCCATACAGATTTCCAAGCAGTCTGATGATTCGCAACAAGTGTCCATTATGCCGCAATCCATGTCACATGGGCAGTTACAGTCACCACCTGCTTCATCCCCACAGCAACAGCAACAGACCTCCGATGTACAGATGCCACAGGAAGCTTGTCCCAGAACAATATTACAGAGGGTGATAAACTCACAAAACAAGCAAGCCAGGATAGAATGAACACAGCAATCTTCGTCAGTACCACGTTTGTAGTCAGTAGCAGGTGTGCAGTGGGGGGGGGGGGGGGGGGGGGGGGGGGGGGGGGGGGGACGGGGAGAGAGAGAGAGAGAGAGGACAAAACAGGATTACATTTTAAGTACAGATATGTCACATAATAATTACTGACACTGCTTTGCAGTCGGCAAACCTTCCCCACTCCTCTGCAGTGAAGTCCAATTTTTGGATCTTTCTCTTCAAGGTCACATATAACACAGCCCATCTTAAATCTTCCATCTTAATTTGTATGTCCTCCTCTGTTTGTCAATTATGTGAGTTTCACTGCCAGACTTTTATTTCTTTTCTCTACTCTTGTTTTCATGCTACCTCTGCATATCCTCTGTCTTGAATCTCCCCGAAGTCCAATGCACCAGTCTCTATCACATCCTATTCAAATTTGTCTTCAAACTCACCTCTTCCATGCAGCCCATAAATTACCAGATAGCAAAAGAAATGCCAAGTTATTTAAAGTGACTGCTTCCTTTTGGCCTACCTTTGCATCAGGTCTTCTAGATTGTAAACTCACCATAATTTATACCTGTACTCTGTAAGGTACTAGTCATAGAACTGGCATATGACATGTTAGTTTCTTGCTGCAGGGATCAGTGTATGTGGTAAAGGTACAATACAATTTCTGTACTGCTTACTTTTACTGTTCATACTATATTGGTGACCTTTATTATTCTTAATTTTATAGTTATGTAACTAAGTACAAGAGGACAGATACTAGAGGAAGGAATGGAACTAATAACTAACCTCAACCCACATTTCAAGTCAAATCAAGCCCAACTGTTTTGCGAATCACATTCATGAAATATAATTCATAAGAAAAACAAAATCGCAAGAGAAAATGATAGTCATAATTTGTGTTCTATTTTTAAAAGAGAGCTGGCCACAGCTGCTGATAATTTATGCATAAATTATTTGCTTTTTTTTCTTGATGTTTATGAAAGTAGTTATAGCACAGAAGGTGCCACCACAACATGAGGATTTCACTTTGTCTAAGTCGATATCAGGCTAATCTCAAAAACAGTCACCTCAACATACCATACCTAAATCTGTATTTTCAAAATGAAGAAAAAAATCAGTTCTGATCACACATTTTCAGTTATTCCTCTACATGATTCTCTTATTAGTCTTTGTGGTGAGATGTCTGCCCCACAATGGCTAGAAGGGGTTAAGAGGGGCCCTGAAGCGGCAGTCAATGAGAAAGGGCTGCAGGGGAGCCAATCAGGGCCCAGAAGCCCAGTATAAAAGGGAGCTGGCAAGCAGAGCAAGGTCAGTCTCTCCCAGGAGCTTGGGAGAGAAGGCTAGCTACCTACAGGCAGAAGAAGGTCAGCACCCAAGACAGAGCAGTGGCCGTCTGGGGGAGCTCACCACAGCAGATTCCCTGATACAAAAGTGGAAGAGGTAGTGGGTTTATGGGAAAGTAGCCCAGGCAAAGCTTTCAAGGAGTTGTGGGAGAGGCGGTGAAAGCTTACCAGACACAGAGTCCCTGGGCCAGGACCTGGAATAGTGGGCAAGCTCAGGTCCCTCCCTGCCTCTCTCAGACCGCTGTTGGAATGGTGGTAGACTGCAGTGACCACTGAGATAAATGCTAAACAGGACTATAGAATCCCCAAGAAGGGGGAGTGAGGGGCACAGAGTCTGGCTTGGCCCTCTGGCCAAGTCAGGAAGAGGATTCAGTGTGTTCCGACGGTGGTAAGGAATACTAGTGGACCCTAAGGAAGAGTAATGTAGCACAGGCTATAGATGGCACGTCCGTCGGGTAAGCTATTCTCCAGACTACCAGCAGGAGGCGTCAGTCCAGTGATGAGTTCATGTCAGTCTGTTAGTCTTGTATTTAATTAATTTTTAAAACTAACTAGAAAAAAATAATATCAAAACCAAGTTTTTTAGAAGAGACGACCTTAAAACCAACGAGACATTTTAAGCACCGTGAATGCATTTGTTTATAAAAGGTTGGGTGGCCACTGTACATGCTACACTGGCCAGCTGCCCTTTTGCAAACTAATGCATTCACAGTGCTTAAAATGCCTCGTACAAGAAGTCTGACCAATCTGAATTACTTCTGTACTTGTTTTGTCCTTTTTAGTGTGTTGGTTTTAAGGTCATCTCTTCTAAAAAACTTGGTTTTTGATATTATTTTTCAATCAAGACTAAAAGTAGATCAAATGAAAACCTATGAACAGCAGCTTTTCAACCCCAGGTGGAATTCAAACCAGTGACTGCTGTGTTCCCAGGCTCCTGCCCTGTACCATAGGGCCAGAGGCCTGGCAAGCTTTGTGCTGGGTGCAGGTTGCCATTAACACCTATAAACATTACACCATCTGTTTGAGAAAAGTGGGAAAGCACAGGGAATACAGAAAGACACACAGACAGACAAAGCGAATTTAATATAAAGGTTGTCTAATTAGCTAGATGTAGAAGCCAACAGTGCCATGAGTTTAAGCAATATTTGAGGAACTGAATCATTTTTATTATTTTTTGTTCCTCAGGGCAGGTAGATATCAGAGGTTAATAGTGTAAGAAAACAGGTGTGCAGAACACAACATGTTAACAAAACATCAGTGAAATCAGAATCTAATGATTTTGAGTAGACTATACAACATTTCACAACTGTTACACAGATAAAAGGCCAAAATATAGAAACACACACACTCATCTTTATCACTGCTTCCTTTGCCAGTGAGGTGTAAATCAGAGACAGAAACAAACACACACAAGATATAGCACTACACTGATGTATTGGCTTTTAAAGCAAGAGGCTAATCTCACCAGAATCTATTTTTCAGGTGTCAATGAAGTGAAAGTCCTTCCATGGAACCTGCAAAGCTTTCCATTATGCACATATTTACTGAAGCAGACAAATTGTGTTGGTCTAAATAAAGCTACTTCACTCTTGGCTAATTATCAAAGGCCAAAGTTATCCATGTATGCTCAATTACACAACGAAATGATGCACTATTAATTTTGGTGGCTGGTGCTATTATGGGTGTCACTATGGATGGTTTTTTTTTTTTCATCTCTTCTTCACAGGAGCAAAGCAGAAACTTTTGCATAACCTATTTATTTTGATTTAAACTGCCCTCACATTCTCCACTCAGAAGAGATTTACATGATTTATTGTTTCCTATGAGGTTTACGTAGGCTATATAGACTTCAAAGATTTAAAAAAAAGGCATAACACTTGTGTTGCTTTCTTTATCCTTTCTGTAACCTATGACTCATCTGCATGACGAACAAAAATATTGGGCCATGTTTCAAGGGCAAAGTTGAAACATTAATGAAACTTTTTTCCACACATGCTATTAGTTTTAAATCTGGACTCTGAACAGCTGTTTGACAAGAAAATTATACAACATGTTGTGATGGGCAGGCTGTTATCACACCACATCCACCTAACCTTAGGCTTCTGATAGCTGTTATTTTAGAATATATGGCCCAAAGGTATTCACATAACTACGTCAGTTACCAACCTTAAACAAGGTTTGGGATTTGGTATACAGAGATCTCAGCCTGCTTAGTACCATGGCAAGCACAGCAGCTGAAATCCTTTTAGCCTTTTATAAAAGATGCCAAAAAGAAGAAAAAACAAACCGTTAAAGCATTTGAAATGTAAAGCACTGAATAAAGTTTTCATTTATGCAACATTCCTTATTCCCTTTGGGTGGAGGTGGGGAGCATTTTTAGAAGGGAACATCCTCTTTTTTTTTTTTTTTTTTTTTTGGACAGTCTCTTAAATGGCATTAAAGAGAACTGTCCTTTTGGGGAAAAGAGAAGTTTATAGGAATAGGTAGGAGCTGCTCTTATAAAAGTGTGATCTGTTTTGTAGAAGATAAAATAAGACAAACACAGGCAAAAGGAGAGAGGAAAAAACCAACAAAGACAGAAAATGCAGCTTCTGTCTCTGGTGTTGCCTCTCATTTGTGACCTCGTTGCTGGAGAAACACAAGCACTGTACATGTCTTATCAACCAATCCAAGATCTCACAAACTTCTACCAGCATCTGGCTGTTTAGGTGCCAGAGCATTGCCGTTAGCTGCCTTTTTGGTCACAGGCTTACAGAAGTGCTGAAAAATATGCAGTCTTAACTGGCTAAGCCAGACTCTTATTAGACACAACGGAAAAAGAGAAGAATATGAAAGAGAAGAAATAAGGTGGGGAAGGGAAAGGACACAAAAAAGGAGGCAGAGGGAAGAGACAAATCTCACATCCAAAGTATTTGGGATTTACCTGAAACCTATGGTGATGTCGCCTGGCTCCCCTCTCTCTGGTCCAGTTCAGGTCAGGACAATTTTCAGAATCAGGATGACAAAGGTCTGGGCCCCAGAGACAGTGGTGTGGTGGCCATGATGGTGAAGCTCATAGACTTTAAGGTCAGAAGGGACCAGTACGATCATCTAGTCTGACCTCCTGCAAAATGCAGGCCTCAAGACCTCACCCACCCACTCCAGCAATAGGCCACCAACCTATGACTGAGTTATTTACCTCCTTAAATCATGATTTAAGGACTTTAAGATACAGAGAATTCACCGATAGGTGAGCCATGCCCTGTGCTACAGAGGAAGGCGAAAAACCCCCAGAGTCCAGACCAATCAGCCCTGGGGGAAAATTCCTTCTCGACCCCAAATATGGCGATCAGTTAAACCCTGAGCACATGGGCAAGTCTCAACAGCCAGTTACCCAAGAAACAATTCTCTGTAATAACTCAGAATCCACCCCATGTACTCTCCCTCTTAGGCCACTTGTAAATCGACCACACGTAGCCAAATATCAGTCAATTTCCAAAACAGAGTAATCATACCATCCCCTCCATAAATTTATCAAGCTCAGATTTGAAAGCACTTATGGTTTTTGCTCCCACAACTCCCCTTGGAAAGTTATTCCAGAACTTTACACCTCTAATGGTTAGAAACCTACGTCTAATTTCAAGCCTAAATTTCTTGATGGACAGTTTATAACCATTTGTTCTGGTGTCCACATTGGTGCTGTACTCAAATAATTCCTCTCCCTCCCTGATGTTAATCCCTCTGATGTATTTATAGAGAGCAATCATATCCCCCCCTCAGCCTTCTTTTGGTTAAGCTAAACAAGCCAAGCTTCTTGAGTCTCCACTCATAAGGCAGGTTTTCCACTCCATAGACCATCCCTGTAGCCCTTCTCTGCACCTGTTCCAATTTGAATTAATCCTTTTTAAATATCGGGGACCAGAACTGCACACAATATTCCAGATGGGGTCTCACCAGTGCCTTGTACAGCGGCACTAACACCTCCCTGTCACTCCAGTAGCCAAATTTTCTTCACAAAGTCCCTTTTTTTTAAAAGGATCGACACAGGGAGTGATGGACAGAATAGTCAATCCCTTCATTATTTTGTCCATCGAACAGCCCTAGTTTCTGACACAACAATTTTGGTTCACTGATTTTTCACTCTTGCGCTTTTCTTGTCTACCAGGAGTGATCTTAACACAGTTCTTAAGTTGTATCAATGGGCCTTTTCATTTGGACTAATTCTGTCTCTCTTTTGTACCTTTTCTCATCAACATTTATTATTACAGGTTATTGTAAAATCTCAAGAGTTTACATTCACTTCTTATAGGTGAGCTCATAATTAGGGCAAATTTGTAGGCATAATTATCACAACATCCCATTCAAGCATGTTATAAAGATAGCATAGTTTAACTTCTTTAAAATGGAGAAGTAGAGGAGGCATTTCATTTTGGATTTTCTAATGGCGGTAAGAAACCTTGAGGTTATGAGCATAGATTGATGTGCTGCGGAAGCCACACACCTGCCCATCTGTGGTACTGGCAGACATACTTACGGTTTTGGAGCTGAAAAACTTGAGCTAGATCTCTCTCTTAGTGGTGGTAGAGAGTCCCTATCTTCCTAGCTAGCCAGTCACTTAAAGACAACACCATGCGCACCACCAGTATATTACACAGGATACCACTGAAAAAGATAATCTTAGGTTTTTCAATACTTCTTTTCAGACAGTTATGTTCCTACTCCTTTCATAAGATTTCTTAACAATTTTTCCCGAGCTCCAAATCCAAGTCCTTATAGATTACTTAACTAGAACATCTTGGATAAGCACAAACATTTTTGATGATAAGTGTCTAAATGAAAGATTGTTTCCAATGGAGTTTATTTCCACTTACATTAAAAACCATAGCAGGTGCTACAGATGAGTCAGAAGTGGAACACATTAACCCAATTATCTGGAACGTGAGTTTAATTTTACATCCCCAAAGATGAGCAAAGATTATGGAAAAAAGGATAAAGTCAGGAATTTTGAGGTGGAGAATGTCTTTTTGCAACTTTTTAAACATCTATTCCTTTCTGTTAGAGAGACAGTCTTCCTCCTTACGCTGTAATACAAGGTAGGGCTGCTGTGCATAAAACTGTCTACTGCTAAACCCTGGCAGCCAAAGATTTGAACCAAAACCACTATTCACCTCAATGACAAGTTGACTTCAAAAACTATTGCTTTGGGGCAGAAAGAACTCCCTCTTCACTCATTTTTTAAAATTATAAGTTTCCTAACAGTGTAGGCTGGAAAGAGACTGGAGCCTACACAGTCATGATAACCTTCTTTAGTTCTCTCAGTTTCCCATCCCACATACCAGTGCAATCAAGAGGTATATATACCCTTTCCCTATAAACAAAGACATGTTTGCCTTAAAAGTTAATGGTGCAGCTCTTTTGATAAACAGTTTCTCTATTTTTGATCATATCCTCCCATTCTGTAAATTTCCCATCTTCAAAGCATCTGACAAAGTGGGATTTTCTCCCATGAAAGCTCATGTGATAAATAAATCTGTTAGTCTTTAAAAGTGCCACAGGACTCTGTTTGTTTCTCATTATAAGGTTTCACAGCTGCTGAGGGTAAAAAAGTCTTTTCCCATGAAGCTCCTTTCACATATAACACACTTTCTGTTCTACATTACCTCAGAACTTCCACTGCTTTTCAGAAACATTCTTACATTTTATCCCTTCAGTTTTCCTTCTCCTCTTGCAATTATCAGAGTGAATAGGTAAAAATGTTGCAGCTCTAGACCTGAAGGGGTGCAAGCTAATATAAACTGTCATAATCCTATCCAAGTTAATGTAGAGCAAAATTTTCACAGCAACCTGTTCTAAAACCAGACATAGTTTTTAAAATGTATTGATTTTTAAAAAATATTAAAATTTAAATTATTAAAATGTTAAAAATTGCAAATCATTGCTAGAAACGTTTGAAAAACTATTGTTCTTTTTCATGAAACTTTTGTAAGCAAGAGAAATTCCAAATTTGTGGAGAATAATATTCTCAGGAAATTATTTATGAACAGCTACTATTCCTCCAGATAAGGATGTAGAAGATTTACTTCAAAGCTTTCAACACGTCTTAACTTGAGCCATGTACACACTACAGAATGTCATGCAAGAAGCCTGTTGCTCTGCAAAAGTCACGTCGTTTTTATTGCACTGGATTACATACGCACGGCGCTCCTTGTAACGAAAGGGAGTGTCCACACTCTTCTTAGCAATTTTGGAATATACTGCATTGAATTGTGGGCACCTTTCCCACAGTTCCACTTGTCCTGATTCAGCGCTAAGAATCCTGGATAGAAGGAGAGGAGCACTAAGCACCATGGGTAAATTCTCAGATTGTGTTCCCCTGGTGGACAAGGTGGAGAAAGAATGTTGGCTGCATGTCTCGGGGGCGGGGGTGGCAGGGTATGGAGAACAGCCTGACTCCCCGATAAGTCAGCCGCACCACTTTCAGCCTCCAGGTCATCCTCCACCTCCACTTCCTGATCTATCACCTCATCGTCCTAGTCTGCTCCAGTATCCATTGGGTGAGGGGGTGCAGACATGTCCACAGGAACCTTGGAAGTCATTGTGGGATCCCCGCTGAGGATGGCTTCCAACTCCTTGTAATATCCGCATGTAACCGGTGCTGACCCAGAGCGCAGGTTTGCCTCCCTGGCTCTGTGCTGGCTTATCCGCAGCTCCTTCACCTTCGATATGCACTGCAGCATGTCCCTCTCATAACCTCTCTCTGCCATGCCCTGAGAAATCTGGCCATAGGTGTCAAAATTCCGCCTGCTGAAGTGTAGCTGTGCCTGCACAGCAGACTCTCCCCAGATGCTGACAAGGTCGAGCATCTCAGCTGCGGTCCAGACTGGAGCGCATTTGCCGTGTTGAGCCACCATTGCTGTTGGGAAAAACAGCTGCACTCCACGCTGAACAAACAGGAAGTGACCACAGGGGAATAATTAAAAAATTCCTGGGACTCACAGGAGGGTGGGGCCAGTCACAACACAGCCACAGAGTGCAGGAGGAAGACCAGAAAGGATGGGATTGGAATGCTGGGACATTTCTGGAGGCCAATTATTGCGTGATGAGCATACACACCCACTGTAACGCGCAACAGCCATTCTGCGATAACTGCTATCACCCTCCTTCAGGAGATTTACCTGTTGCATGGCAAGAAGGCTGTTGCCATGCAACAAGCAGAATTTGTATGTGTACGCTCTCGTAGTTATCGTGCAGTAACAAGCATTACCACGCGATAACGCTGTAGTGTGTACAAGGCCTTTGTTAAAACAATGTACTGCTAAATAGCAAAGATCCAGTTTGGACCCAGCAGCCTTAACTTACTACTACTTATATTTTTGCAAAATGAGAGGCTAAGCTTATATCCTGTAGGAATGCTGCAAAAATTAAATATGTGAGAGCAAATTATTATTTAAAAACAACTATGTCTCAATTTGAAACATAAAAGTACAAAGAGACCTTTCTTTATCAATATTTAAGAAAGTGTTCTATATCTTGGAGGCTGCATACATGCACCACATTGCTGTAACTGAATGATAACAGCTTTAAAAAAAAAAGATATCAGTCATTAGCTACATACAAACAGCAAGGCTCTAACTTATGGCTAAGCCTAGCAGGTTAAACTTAACTTTCATTAACAAAAGTTTGCCAAATCGTTCCTCTTTTTTAGTTACATATTTGGAGATCAGGAGATCATTTAGTTTTTAAAGTCATAATGATTATTATAAATGGTAGTATCAGCAAAGTATCTTTCATCTTCAAATTCCTCAATATTCAAGTTGACTATTCGATTGAAACAAGCATTTTTTCAGCTTTGCTTCCTTTATACTATTTCTACCCACTTTTTTATTTAAACTGAGTAGCTCTATTTAAGAAACAGAATTGAAAAGAATTATTACATTGCACAAAATCAGCTAAAGTTAAATTGCAACAGGTTAAAGAAAAAACACATAGGCAGGCCGATCTTTGCTTCTTTTGTAATACTTGACACTAACCTGTCACAAACTGACCCAATAAGCTTTCATACCAGGCAGGCAGTCACATATGATAAGAGGTTTTCATGTCTGTAATGGTAAATAAGCTCACTTACAGAATGCTGACCTTGGTCAGCTTTTTAGCTAACTATATTCACAGAGTTCAGACAACTCAAAACAAATCTCCAGGCACTCTGTTGTCTCACAGCAAGAATCAAAAAGGGCAAAACCACAATCAAAGTGGCAGTTGAGGTCCTCAGCAGGGGTCTGCTCAAGGCCCATACAGAGAGATTAACGGAAGTCTCAGCAGGTGTTCTAGGTCTCATGCACATAGGAGGAGCAGACCTGAAGAGAGCCAAGGATGAACACAGAGCACTGTCAGAAGAGACAGGCCACCACCGAAGCAGCACAGCAGTCTGAGACAAACAAGACGAGAAGCCGACTGAGCTAAAGTTAAATGATGGTAGTAATTATTACATTAAATAGGGATATGTTATACATTTACAGAATAGCATACGAGAGGTAACAGCATAACCCTACTTCCCTGTTCAAATAACCTTTCCCCCTGCTCTGCACACCACCTTGAAAATATTCATTATTCTTAAGGGAAATACTGAACTAACATTTTAAAAAAACATGAATTGACAAGCCACATGCACAGTACAGTTTTCCCTAGATTAACAGGGCCATGTTTAGCAAAATATGCAGCTAAACTGAGAAAAAAATATATATATAAATGTAAAACTAGAGAAGACACAGGGTATTTTAAGCATTTTTAAAACTGACATGACTCTGTGTCTGATAACACCCCTGAAACTTCATATTTACCAATGTCATATAATTATAATACATTCTGCACAAAGTATGCCTTGTTTCGGGGTACTATTTAAAAAGTCTTGATCTTCTTAACATTAATACCCCATTGGACAGTATGTGCTAACATAGAATGTGAAATGGCCAGACCTGCTAAGGGCCCATAAAGGAGGATCCGCTCTCTCAACCCTCAGCCCCGGGGACTTCCCAAAAGACTGAATAGACACAATGGCAAGTTCCAGAGGGGTAGCTTTGTTAGTGTAGTTTTAAGCAAAACAAACAAGGAGTCTTGTGGCACTTTTAAAGACTAACAAATTTAAAGATCATGTGATAAAATAAATTTGATATTCTTTAAAAGTGCCACAAGACTCCTTGTTTCTTTTGCAGACACTATGGGATACTGATTAACCAATGTGCAACAACACCTATAGCACATGCATTGACTGTTCCAGCAAGTTGGGCGCAGCTATAAAAGGGGGAGAATGATATAATCACGGGTCTTCTCTCTCCTCTGAACTCAACACCTGGTGAGTGTCTAGAAGTCAAAGAACTTTGGACTGGGGACAGGGTGGACCCAGGAGGGGTAAGCAGACTCCACCTGTAAACTGAAGTGTGTGCAGAGTTTAGACTGTGATCTTACATTAATTTCTTTGGTAACTCTTTTTAATTTCTTTACACTTGCCACTTATGAGCTTCAAGTAGTTAATAAATCTCCCGGTTGGAATTCTGGATACAAGCTTCTTTATTACAGCACTACTCCTTGTCCTGTTGCGCCTTCAGAAAGTTCTTCTTTGCAAGCTCATCCAGGATCTTTGTCTTTTCTCTTTGTCACGGCATGATTTGTGGTTCTCAGAACTCACTCTCCGACAAGGACACAATGGTTGTATTCCTTATGTCCTTAATGGCTCATCAGGTTACTCCCTAGGCCCATTGTAGCTGGCACATTCCTTAACATTAAGGACATTAAATTGTTTTACACAGACACCTCTCTCAGACATTTCCATAAAATCACACAAGTTAAAGTATAGATAGAACACCAAATTCCTAACCAAACTAACTTCTAATCCAAATACAATTCCTAGACATAAACTATATAATCATTCCCAGCAAATTACTACCTTTCTATTGATACCAAACATGACATAGCTCCTATGGATTATAGTATTTAGGATATATGGATAGAAAATACTATCATAAATGCTTCCCTAAATCCAGACAGCGTCACACCCTGCCCACATGTCCTGCCAGGGTCCCTGTCCCCCTTTGCCCCATTGCACACAAGGGGCTCCCCCCCCCCGCCACTGTGGACCTGCCCAAGGTCTCCCTAGCCCCTAGAAGTCGACCTAGGCGTCCAGTGTGGACGCTCTAGGTCGACTTTGTAAGTTCCCCTTTAAGTCGACTTTAATTTTAAGTGTAGACTCACTAAGTCGACTTAGTTAAAGTTGACTTAGAAGTGCAAGTGTAGACATAGCCATCGGTCTGTGGATGGTAGATGGGTATTCTTAAAGCTTTCACTTTTAGTAAGCTGCACATCTTCATTAACTGAGGAATAAAATTGGTCTTTTGGTCAGCAATTATTTCTTTAGTGACCCCTAACTGAGTGATTACAGTACTTTCATAAGCTCCATGGCAATGACTGCCACTTTTGTAGATCAGAGAAGTACTGCCCAGGGGTAGCAAGTGGCTAGTCCATGGTCACAAAGATATATTGGTGACCTGCTGCACTCTTTTCCAGCAGGCCTAATAAAGCCTACCCTTTCAAATGGAATCCTTACCACAGGGAGAGGCTTTGGGGGGGGTCTGGGAGCTGATTAATCAGGGAGACAAGGAGCAGCTGAGGATCTGGTCCAGGGATATAAGCAGCGCCAGCACAAGAAACAGGGAGGGGAATGGCCATCAAGGCAGAGCAGAGCTCTGGCAGCAGGCCAGAGGGAGCAGACCCCTAAGCCTCCAAGCCCCTGGGGCACAAACTGGGAGTAAGACTGTCACATTTGTAAATAAAGGCGCACATGGTTTGCACTGAAGAAGCCTGTGGTGAGTCTCTTTGGGTTGGCTAGGGAGCAGAGGTGGCCAAGAAACCGGGGTGGAAGAGCTCGCCCAGTGACAGTGGGAAATAGTATTTTTCCCCCACACTTTACATATTTCATCGAAGAAACAAGATGTGGGCTGTGTTGAAGACCTAGCTTGACCAAGTTACTTGATCACTGGTAAGACTCCTTCAACTCTGTTTGAAGCTTAAGCCTCAGCAGCCTGACTGCTTTTTAAATTTGGCAGAGTCCCAAGGAGTTCTGAATAACTTTGTTGTGGTATGTCAATTTCTGCACACCATAGCAAATAATAACTAGTGGGGAGGTGGGCACAATACAGCGCATAACTTATTTGTTTGCAGCTGCACCCAGATAAAAAATTAACAAAGATAAAGAGTTTTTTGTTAAGGGGTGATGTTTCCTACTGCCTGAGGTGAGTTTTCCCACTGCCTATCCCATTCCCAGATGGTGTTTTGCTTCAATTTATCATGGTGAGAACATGAATATTAGTTATTACTAAAAATGAAGAATACAGAAAGTGAAGGACATGAAAAAGTCACTTACGGTAAGTGAATAGTGTGCCCTTACAGCTTTGCTAAGAAGGCTAATGGCATATTGGTAGGAGCACTGCCAGCAAATTGAGGAAAGTTGTTATTCCCCTCTATTTGGCATTTGGTGTTGTGTGTGCAGTTTTGGGACCCTCCCTACAGAACATATACAGACAAATTGGAAAGAACCCAGTGGAGGGCAACAATATCGATTGGGGGCTGGAGCACATGACTTATGAGGCGAGGCTGAAGGAACTAGGCTTGTTCAATCTGCAGAAGATGTGGGAGGGGGGTTGATAGCAGCCTTTAACTACCTGAAACGGGGGCTTGCAGCAAGACGGAGTAAGCTGTTCTCAGTGGTAGAAGATGACAGAATAAGAAGCAATGGTCTCAAGTTGCAGTGGGGCAGGTCTATGTTAGATATTAAGGGAAAAAAAAAACCTTTTTTACTATAAGGGTTGGGAAGCACTCAAATGTGTTACCTAGCAATTGTGGTGTGAGATAGTGGAATCCCCATCCGTAAGAGGTTTTTAAGGCTAGAGTTAAAGCCCTGAGTAGGATGATTTAGTGGGGATTGGTCCTACTTTGAGCAGGGGGTTGGATTAGTTAACTCCTGAGGTTTCTACCAACCCTAATCTTCCATGATTCTATGAATGGATGTTGTATTAAAAAAAAGTATAAAAAGCCATCACCTAGACAAAGCAGCACCCTTCATTGCCATCTGATTCCACAGGAGATGCTGTTGGCCTGATTACCTGGTAGGGGCTCCTGAAGAAAGCTGTTCATGTATACCGCCTTTGGAGTGAACACATTCACTCCTTGGGTCTAGTGAGAATGGGTATCTTATAGTTAATTTTTTTGCTTGGTATTGAACTAACTAAGAAATCCTTGCACATTAAATTAAACCTTACTGATCTGCAAATTGGGCATACTATGTCTTACTGGTAACTTACACTGATGATAGAGAGAGCCCTGCAAGAGGCTGTGTCTGGTCATTCAAATATAGGTTAGTTAGCAATATTAGATCTCCGATAGACGTATGCGCTACCTCCCGTATACATTAATTGTTTTAATGTCTGGGCTAAACACAGTGACTTTCACCTTCAGATTTTTTTTCTCCAATTAAAATCACAAATTTTTAGAAAGAAAGATAGTTTGACAGATTATTAAAACCAGCACATCGACAACAAAAATGTGTTATATGACTGTCCACTGCCACCACACTTGGTTTCAACATTCAGGATAGACAACAGAATTACGTAAATTATGTGCAAAAAATAAGAGGCTTAAATTACAACCAAACTTCAATTATGGCAAGGGAGGTTTAGGTTAGACATTAGGAAAAAAATTGCTAACTGTCAGGGTGATTAACCACTGGAAGAAGTTGCCTAGGCAGGTTGTTGAATCTCCAAGAGTAGGTTAGACAAACTCCTGTCAGGGATGGCTTAAGAGGGTACTTGGTCCTGCCATGAGTGTAGGAGACTGCATTCGATGACCTCTCATGATCCCTTCCAGTTTCTATGATGAATCTTGATGTGCTGATATTTAAACAACTTAAACAACAAGAAAAAGATTCATTCTGTGTGAGATTCTATGCTGTCTCTCTCAGGTGTGGCATAAACTTTGCAATCGAGACAGAGTGGACCTATCATGGTTTTAGGCTGCCTCTGTATGTCACCACTCATAGGCTGAACTGGACCGTGAAGTAACTTAGCCATAAGGACCCGTCTAACTTACAACTGCCTCCCTAAGCTACCTGCTGAACCACATAGCTACCAGGAGTTCTTGATGGACTGTATACTATGGCTTTGCCTCCACCAGCCCTCTGCTACCACTATCTTTGCCATGGCTGGAAAGGGGTCTCCTTGGAAGGCAGCATTTTGGCTATCTTCCACGATGCCAGTACCAGGAAAAATCTTCCCTCAGCTAGATACAAGGCTTTGGGGGCCCCTGTACACCAATCTTGTCCTTTTACTTGGCATATAATGGACAAAAGCAGATGAGGATCTCACCTTATATAAGTTGAATGTTTAAAAGAAGGCTGAGGGGGAGGAGGGGGACTTGACTTCATTCATTTCTAAATCAAATAAACAGCCATTGTGCTATGAGTACGTGGCAAGGGGTTACTCTTAATGCTTTGCAAGTACAAAGCAAGAATTCTCAAACGTGGTTCACAGTCACAGAAAGATTTAAGTACATTTTGACCACCATCGGTCATTGCACAAATCCCCATCCCTCGCACTAACAATCCTATAATATCACTACAGTAACTATGACAATTACTTCCACAGAGAAGCAATAGAAAGTAATTTTAGTTGTCAGTATACTAAGTGTTTTCCCTTTACAAAATGGATAAACGATTTCTATTTCACTTCCTCTCCCCCTCCTATCTAGTCAATTCCCTTTCCCCTTCACATGGCTCTCTGCTGCCTGCTCTCCTGTCTTCCATATACATATGCTTTCTTGACAGTAGGTTCCCTTTTCTCTTGCTGCCTTATACATGCTGCTCAGCTTTCTGTTCCTCTTCACCCCCCTACTTCCTGACAGTGATGTAGCTGGGCAATTTCCAGAGCAGTAGCCATGTTAGTCTGTGTACAGCAAAAACAACGAGAGTCCCGGGACACCTTAAAGACTAACACATTTCTTCAGGCATAAACTTTCGTGGGCTCCAACCCACTGCGTGAGACGCATGAAGTGGAAACGACAATTGAGAGAGGTATTTATACATATGCCAGGGTGAAGGAGGGCAAGTGTTAGCAAAGTCAATTCAGTTAGGGTGGATGAGGCCCATTCACATGAGTTGATGAGAAGGTGAGAATGTGTGAACTGGGACAATTACTTTTTGTAATGTGCTAACCATTAGAATCATAGGGTTGGAAGGGAGCTCATGAGGTCATCTAGTCCAACCCCCTACTAAAAGCAGGACCACTCCCACTAAATCATCCTAGCCAGGGTATTGTCTAACCGGCCCTTAAATATCTTCAAAGACAGAGATTCCACCACCTCCCTAGGTAACCCATTCCAATGCTTCACCACCCTCCTAGTGAGAAAGTTTTTCCTAATATCCAACCTTGACCGCCTTCATCTTGCCACTTGCCCTCCTTTATCCTGGCGTGTGTGTGTATATATATGTGTTGATATTCCTGACTCATTATTCATTCCCAGTTCTTTTTACAGGCCTCAAGGTCTTTGTTTGCAAACAGGACTCTACCCACAGCTAAGAAAAACTGAGAGCCAGCATCATGACAAAATAGACTCCCAAGCAAGTGGTCTGTATATCACAATCTAGGAATAGAGAACAGTAAATACAATGTTAAATGCAGTACTATTCATCCACAGAGAGATTAAGAGAGGACCATACAGAATGGGCCAGTAATGGAGATGCCACATAAGAAATACAATGCTGCCAACAGTCTGCATAAAGGACAATTTCTTTGAATCAACAAAAGAAAAATTAACATTCTTAATTTCAATGTGGCAATTTCCAACAGTAAAAGCAAATGTGTACTCATATTTCTGGAGGAGGCAAAGGGAGAGGTTCAATGCAGCATTCAATGGTCAACACTGTGACATACCACTTAACCATCTACCTTCTTCAGCTAGGTAAGCTGCTATATTTCCAATGAAAGAGCCTCAGTTCCGAGCTATAGCTTAAAAACTACTTTTTAAAGAGAGATGATGTGTTGGCTTACTCTTTCAGAGTTTCTTTTGTGTTTGCAGCAGTTGGTATGGAGTAAAGCAAGATTTCTTCAGGGACAGTATGGATTAATAATGGATGCAAAGTAAGTACAGAGATAGTGAGTATACGCTTACGCCCTTCCTTGTCTGGATGGAAAGTGTTTCTAAATAGAATATCTTTGGCATTTTGGGACAGCTCGGTAGAATACACAATCCAATTCTTTAAAAACCCACAGATTGTAAAGCTTTCCTGTTATTGCTACTGAACTGCATGGTCACATTGTGCTGAATGCACTGAACAGCAACTCCTAAAACCCCAGGGCCATATCCTTGCCTACGGCAGTATGAGTTCATTCAGAGGTGGAACGGCCAGAGAACAGGGCTACGAGATGTTTTCTCCTTTGATGATAGCAGGGCAGGATCTCAATTTAGTACTTTAGAGAGCACTAGAAGCAGTGTCAAACTTCTGTATGAGAAGATTTGGTCTGCTGGTGAGTGAGGTGGGGGAAAGGTGTTGGCTTCAGCTTTCTAGCGCATATATGGAGGACTGGCGCTAGCAAATGGTAATGCTGATTCTCATCCAGTGATCATTAAAGCATACCCAGCAGTGTATCCCCCCCCATCCCCTTCCTCCCTGAGCAATGCACCTGCTACTGGATGGCTGGCCAATCTGGCTCTTCACCCTCCTATGCTGCTCTAAAGCACCATCACATAGGTACAGGGTTTTGCCACAGGTATTAGTTTGGGGACACAAATGATGGATCACCTGGCATGAACAGATTAACGTACTCTGAAATACACAGTCAGCACATCACAGACCTGGCTGTCTAATGATAAACTATACCTTGTAAGTTATATAAAGAATTATTAAGAACCAAGGAGGGAGGGGAGATTTTGCTTCATCACCCCATTTCTTTCATCCTGTTGTTTTGGCAGTATAGAATTGTACAATGCTGCCTTGAGATTTCTGTACAGCGATACTTTCCCCTCCCCCACAACCCACCCTATCACCTTATGATTTAGATTCTTCACTTAATTCCCACAACAGTCTCCAGTTCACTTCCTCCTTGGAAGCTATATGCCTTGTGAAAACTATTACTGAGTTCTTTCATTAACAACTCATTTTCTGTCATTCTTATTTAAATTATATGCACATTACTCTCAGTCCATGCTTGATTTGGATTTTTATCCTCCTAAAGATGACCTGATTCTCTTCCTCTACTTTTAGGGCTCCATGGGCTCCTGGAACTCTCTCTATATCTTCACCGCTTTTTCAATGGGCTTTATCACTGATCTCATTTTGAGTTTCCTCCATCCATCCTTGCTAATGTGAAGCTAACATCTTTACCCCTTTCAATTAGTCATTCTCCTTAATAAGTCATATCTGTCTTCTTCCCCCAGCCATTTCCCCTTCTGCACATGATACCCGTGCCATCCATGTCACTCGCGAACACAGTCTTGTCTACTACTGATTACCTCCTATACTGGAGTTGCTGGCAGGTAGATCTCCGTGTCCAAAGCGACCTTGTTTCTTTTTCCATGCCAAAAAAGGGGACATGCATCTTGGAGAGGACCTGTGTAAGTTAGTCTAGTTTCAGAGGGAGCAACTATGTTTTCCAAGCTTCTGCAGCTCTCTGGCAATGACAGCATAATTTTCTAAGGTCTGTAGCCTCCTCTAGGTTGTCAGCCATACCAGTGCACATTGCCCTGCTATTCCACCAAGCAAGTTTAAAGAAGGCAACTATTGTACCTGAACCTTCAGCGTGTACGCTTAAGCAGAAAAAAAAAGAATAAGGAGACTAATGCTTGCCTTAAGACCAACGACCCACCTCCCTACAGTCTGATTAGACCCAAAGGCTGGGTGACTGAGACATTTTGAAGGCAGCACTGTTGCAGGAGATGTCAGAGGGCAGAACTGGGCTGCAGTATCAGCCTCCTGATGTTTTCTCTATAGCAGATTTGATTCACAGTCTTGACTCTTAGTTTTTGTTCAACCAAGAACTAGCCACAAGACAGCAACGGCAGATGGAGATATTCTTCCGCAGACACAGTTTTTCATTCCAATGGATATCTAGCAAACCCTCCCACCAACTGCCCTCAATTTATTCACCAAGCACTCACATGTGTCACAAATTTCACTGGTTTTGTGAGACCAATAGCAAGTCCTGACCTGACAAATGTTTCCTAACATTACTTTCCTATATAAACAATTAATATCACTGGGGGGGGGGGGGGGCAGATGTCCACAAGAATGTTTCTTAGAAAAGATCCAGTTCACAGTAAGAAAAAGGTTTTAGAAATCATGCTCAAAATTTGTGAACACCACTGCTGTGTGTGTAAATGTACATTTAGCACTGCAGAGTGTTAACTTATATATTTGTACGTTTAATTATATTTACTGATTTGAATATAAATTAAGTAGATTAATGCAGAGCTTGACAAAATTGGCTCCCAGCTAGGCACCAGCAATTTTATTTTTGGTTGTCAGAGGGGACTCCTCTGCTGTCCCGGATGTAAACCCCGGTCACCATGGTGACCTGGCCCCCAGGGTTTGTGAAGCCCTGGTTTAATATTTGATTAACCATAACCAAAATTAACCTTCTTAAGAAGTTACGAAAGGGTAACATTTTCATAACAAAATATATATTCTTAATCATTTTTAAAACTCTAGCTAAATTATCTTTTCTTAAGTGGTGAAATGGACCCACAATGCAGAATAAACCAAGTTATAGAAGAGAAAAGTAACATTTTCACAGATGAGTATGCACCACCTGACACCCCATACAGTTTAATTACAACAAAATAAAGTTATGCTGCACTCAATCTGAAAACAACTGAACTTGAGCAACAACTTCAGCAATGTCTTATATCGTCAGAGCCATATAAATTTTCCCACCTCCAAAAACCACAGCATTAAACACATATTAAATATATCTAATTTTAGCCATTGGATAATTCTCTATCTAGAGATTATAAATGACAGTGTATTCTACGTGACAATACAGGGAATGTACTGTATTTTTTATTTACAGGAAACCAGTAAATATTAGGTCAACTTATAAATGAAGACATGAAGTGAAGCAACGACTGTATTAAGCAGAATCACTCAAACAACGAAAACAGCAAGTACCTACTAAAAGTTTCATAATATATTTTTTATATATCATATAGACATGTTTTCATATATAAACGATCACTTTATCCATTAAACCCTGTCAGGTACAACTTAGCTCATTTGCTTGAGGTCAGAGTAATTTGGGAGATCCCTACAAATAAGAGGAGTAAAAGAAGCCCTGTCTGCCTTTAAAAAAAAAAACAAAAAAAACCAACACCCCCCCACTCAATGTTCACTGAACAGATCCAACAGAAAGGTTCTCCTGCTTGCCCCTTGCTCCCTTTCTGGGAAGTAAACATTGAAAAGGGAGTACTGAAGCCCTGGCAGGCACACCCATGGGGCAAAAGCTCTGGCAGGTGCCCCTAGCCCCACCACAGGACTGAAGCCCCAAACGCCTCACCCTAGTCTCGTAGGCAGAGAATGGATGTAGGGTGCAGGGGGCTACGCAAGCTGCAATTTAACTGAGAGTCACATATGGCTCCTGAGCCACAATTTGGCTACCGCTGCTTTACGTGTTTACAATGTATTGAGGGGTCTATGCTAAACTACAAAACAGCAAATCTACAGGGAACCTTAGGTTCTACAGGGAGCAAATGAGTGGATGGAAAATAGGACACAATTTAAACACACATCTGAAGGATTCATTTTGTTTTATAATTGATTTTGAAAAGAGTACTAAGTTACTGAGAGATTGTGAATGTATAAAGGATTCTTGTTACCAGACAATGCTTCATAAGAGATTTCAGGGCCTGAACTGTATTTGCTTAGTGTGAAATTTTTTTTAAAAAAGTATGGCTTATGGAAAAAATTCTGCCAATTTTATTTTGGTGGTTTACAGTTCTCTGTTGAAGGTCGAACTGAGAACAAGG
The DNA here is from genome assembly GCA_007922175.1 of Pelusios castaneus. Lineage (NCBI taxonomy): Eukaryota > Metazoa > Chordata > Testudines > Pelomedusidae > Pelusios > Pelusios castaneus. The sequence continues at coordinate 4,736,749 of ML685797.1, forward strand.
AATTCCTGGTTATGTTCTCAACTATGCCAATGACTTGCTGCAAGCACGGATAGTTCAATTACATCCATCCAATTTCTTTCTTTCTTTCTTTCTTTCTTTCTTTCTTTCTTTCTTTCTTTTTGGTGGTAAAGGTTGTGGGAGCCCAATATGAGACATGCTGAGCCTGGTTTTCAGAGGGGATAAGTGCATTCACAATCACAGTTTAGGTAATGGCGTCTCAACCGCTTAGCAGCTCTGAAAACCAACCAGGTGGCGTCAAGTTAGACAATAAAAAAAATGGCCTGTAGCCTCAAGAACAGATTTCTGAAATTTTGGCCTTAATAACTGCACCTCTGTTTTAACATCTCTAAGAAACAGATGTCACCTATCTGTAACACAACATAGGATATTGATTAATGTTTGCATAGCACTTCTGAAATTTGTGCATTACCAGCAATATTCACAGTGGAAAAGTGAATTTGTGAAAGTAGTGCAAATTTTCACTTGAGTCAAGTTATGTGGACTGCCATTTTTGCAATAATCAGTCTTCCTCTATGTCTGGAAGTGGTGAGTCAGATTCTTCTCTAGGCCCGATTCTTCTGTTACACTGATGTAAATCTTGGATTAACGTGTTGACTTTCAAATAGAAGTTATTTCGGAATTATAAAGCACAAGCAGAAGTAGGGGAAACTTCCTCAGAGTGCCCTGTGATTGTACCTCAACTTTGACCCAAAGTTACCACCTCCAGAGCTAAAAGAATAATTCAGTATCCAACTTCATTCAATCTTTGTTGAGAGTGTTAATAAGAGTACTGGTTATATGCAAATACAATGGTGTTTTTAGTCCCGTGATATTAAATCTTGAACTGGAACTTATTGGAACTACTGCAGATAACTCTTAGCGATCAGTTTTCCCTCAAACAAGTCACAATTAATTTTTGCCAATAATGTGACTTTCTTAAATAGCCATTACAGGTCCACAAATTAACATTGTTCACTTTTCCTTACCCACCAACAGGAACATCAGTTTTTAGGAATCAGAAAATGTCCTTTCAAGTGCCTGAATTTTCTAAACTCAGCAATGTACATTCCACGAGCCATGTGAATAAGTTAGTTCTTGTGGTTTTTGATACTGCATAAAGAAATGATGTATGAGGAAAATACTGGGTAGTAAGGCGAAGTGGATTTAAAATTAAATAAAGTAGTAGAGCTCTAGCAAAGCACAAGATGGTGCATTTGGCAGTACATTTGAAGAAAATGAGTAGGTAACCAAAGGATAAGACGACTTAGTTGAAAATATCATAGGAAAATAAAATCACAGTAACCAGAATGAGCTCCACAATAACAATATGAATGACTCTATCCCTGAAGTAATTACACACTTCTGCTCAAAAGGAATAGCAACTGAAGTCAAGGAATAGGAGTCATTCCTTCCAATGCAACAGGCTTTGATTAGGCCTAATATGCACATATCTTCTGATTCCTTGCCTCCTTAATCCTCCTCCTACCGCCTCTCTTCCCATCCACATTGAGTTTCTTCCCCCATTTCTCTGAACAAAAACTACCTTCCACTCCCTGTCCCCTAAGATGCCATATATATTTTTACCTGTGCTACCAGACCCCTACAGCCAATCCCACCTTCCTCCCTGCAACAGTTCATGAAAGCCTGCTCAGCATCTACAGAACTTAGAAAGCTTCTAGTGTACCTTTTCTTGTAACTAGCACGAGCAAAGCTTTCTGAGAATATTAGTGCTAATGAGAAGGCAGTAGAGAAAATGGGCTCAGGAACTCTGGGACTATTACCGTAAATGTGGACAGTGAAAAATAAACACAGCTAAACATAAGGAAAATTTTTACTTTTATTCATTTAAATGCTGCATAGGGAAGAGAAGGTAAGAAGCAATTTTTCCATGAAAATTACTTACAGACTAAATATAGTGTAACGCATGATAATCAAAAGAACACCAGTCTCATTTTAAGTTCTGATGTTCAGACCACATGGGAACTCAGGAAATCTGCTAACAGCACGTTTTCAGCAACAAATCTTGCCCTGGGAGAACCTGCCATGATAGGAATTAAATGTTTACCAATCTCCCAAATCTCCTCTTTTACTTTATTTGTGGTGTATTTGTGAAGATGTTGCCAATTTAGAATTGCAACTATTCAGTCTGAAAATATCCAACTGTGGTAGAGAAATGTTTGAATGCAGGAAATCTATTGCTTCAATTTCATTCAAATACTTAATATTTTCCTTTGGGGAAATAACTTGTGTTTTATCATAATGATTTGTATTTGCTTCTGGAGCATGAGCCATGCTCTTCAATTATTTTTAGCTCACTGTTTAATTATGAGAGAAAATGGGTTTGGTTAGTCTTTGTTTGGTTTGGTGTGGGGTTTTTTGTTTTTGTTTGTTTGTTTTATGTTTTTATAATAAAATTTCAGCTTACCTTCAGGAGAGGAACCTGGTTTTTGAGAATATGCCAAGCTTATTTTACTCTTCTTGCTGCTATCACTGTTGACAGACAAGCTGGACTGAATTTTTCTGTGCATTTTTTGTGAAACAGGAGCTGAAAATTTTCTGTTATCTGAAGCTACACGTTTGACCCCGTTGTGAATTCCATTTCCATTACTCAGACCTGCATGACCATTTTGTATCTTGCCAGTTTCTTCCTCATTCTTTTCCAATGCTGAAGTATTTGGCTTAGGCAAGCGTTGAGGCTGTGCTTAAAATGAGAAAAAGAGAAAGAGTTAACATAATTGTCAACTGGTATCTGAACAGACTGAGATCTGACTGAAAACATAACTTTTTATTGCCTTTATTCAGTGATCAAAGAGGATGAAGGAGTATAAATTAATGGAAAATAAAATAAAATAAAATAAACCTCTAGATTAAAAATGATGTTAATCAGTCTAATTTAAATATTTGTACAGTGCCATAAATATATTACATTTACAAAGCCACAGATCAGACGTGGCCCTGAATAGGTGAAAATTCAGCACGAGTTAGAGGGAAAGACCAGAAGGAGAGAGAAGAAAGAAGAGAGAACCCCATGGGGATGGCAGAAAAAGAGAGGGAGAAGAGGTCACTGTAGAAAGGGAAGGAAGATACCAGAATGGGGAGAAAAAGAGTTAAAATGTGGAAACAACAAAAAGGATATGGGAGGAGAAAGGGCAAATGAGACAGAACAGGAAGGGAAGGACGACAGGGGAATAAGAGCATGCAAGCATGACAATATCAAAGTGAAATGGGAAGAAGGCAGTGCAGATAGGGTGGTAGAAAAAAATCCAGATGACAAGTAGAGAGCGGCCAAACAGACAGCAACGATCATTCCTCAGTCATCCAGACAAGGAGAATCTTACTACAGAGCTAAGCAGTGAGATTCTGAACTTAACCCTGTGAGGGCCATCCATTTTGGGAAGGCTTTGGAGAAAGGGCACCTAGTTCAACTGAGAGGTGCAATACTTTCAAAAGCAATATATTAATTAATTTGTATGGGCAGCCAAGAACCCGTTCAAAAAAATCAGATCGCCCCCTCTCCCAGTTTGCAGTCACAATTTTAAAATGTTTACAATGGATCAATTTGAATTCTAACCTCTACAAAATTAAAGAGTCAAAAGAACAGTTGCCTAAACTATGTCCAGGACATATTAACATGAGTTCTCAATGCTGTGCTTAAGAATTCACAAATACTTCTGTTATAAATTCTGATTTTAAAAATTCTCTTTGGTCTAAAATTTGACATACAAGATATCAAAGCAGGAGGGAATATTTTTGGATAATATATATTCCAATTATTTTTAAGTTTATATGTAAGAAAAGAGTAGGCAGAGTTTTTTAATATGCTTTTCATACCCTTAATTTTAAAAAGTGTTTTGTTTTTTTTCAAATAGAAATATCAGTCCCCAATTTGGACTACTCACTTTATCTTAAAAAAAAAAATTCAGATGTATGGAGTTTTAAAATGGGCTAAGTCACATTATATTGACATAATGAGATTTGATTACATACAAAAGACTACAAATGCCATACATGAAGACGCAAATGCACATGCATGAGCATTGCAGAATCTAAAATGATCCCTCAAACCCAATCTTGAGTAACAAGCAGTGGGATGCAGAGGTCTTCCCAGGGGCATATCAACTCATCTAGGTATTTGCCTAGTTTTAAAACAGGCTAGCAAAGTCAGTACAAACTAAAATTTCATACAGATATGAGAAAGGATGCAATTTTTCAGTAATGATGTGTTATGACACTCTGCATTTTTAATGTCACATTTTGTAAACAAATAGTTTTTAAGTGAGGTAAAACTTGGGATACACAAGAAAAAGACTCCTGAAAGGGGTACAGTAGTCTGGAAAAGTTGAAACACCCTGCCCTAAACTACTGACTCTGACTAGGTCTTCTCCAGGGTAGATATCACTCAGGCACTAAAACAATAATTTTGTATTTAACAAATTCCAGCAACAGATTTATAATACTGAAAGCAGTTTATCAGATATCTTTTTAACATTTCATCTAATTGCAATTAGATTATATTAAATTGAAATAAGGGAATAACTGTAATGTGCCCCTGAACGAGACATTACAGGGGTGTCAAACATGTGGCTCGGATGTGGCCCGCGAGCCTCTTTCATCCGGCCCACGCGCTCTATGGGACTACACTCTCTCTCTGAGGGACAGAGAGAAAAGTCTAGCATACCCAATGCTCCTCGATGCCATAAGAATGTCAGGTCTCGTGATATCACAGGGTACTGGGCATGCGAGAGTGGACTCTGTGAGACCACACTCTCCCCCTAACAGAGGGAGCAAGCATGGTACCGTGGTGCAAAGCCTTGCATACACAGCACTCCGCTGTGCCACACTATTCCAATTTATGGTATGTGTGGCCCACTTGAAGTACATTTATGTCAAATCAGGCCGCCATACATAGCAAATGAGTTTGACGCCCCTGTATTACAATAATCCCAAATGAACATATTATTGGAAAACCAACACTGCTGTGACAATACGAAAAAGTGGGAGTGGTTTATTTTTCCCCCTCTCTTTACAAATACATTTTAGAACGTTTCTACTGATGTCAGACAAATGCCTTTTTCACCATGCTGACTCAAAATCAAAGCTTCAATGATACAAAAAACTAGAATTCTCCTTGTTACTTAACTACCTCCCCTTTCTTGGCTCTTTAGACTGGTGTTTCTCAACCGGTATTTGGTGGAACACTGGTGCTCGGCGGACACAGTGAAGGTTTCCACAACTGACCCTGACCCCACCCCATGTGGGTTGGGGGGTGGAGGGGCTGAGTGAACAGAGCAGTGAAAGTGACAAGAACAACAGCTCCCCATTGGTATAAGGAGGCAGAGTGTCCACACTGACACTCTACCCATCTACTGCATTAAATTCACTGACAAAAGCCCTATGCTTCTTGTTTCGGTGGCATTATTTTGTCGGCAAAATGGCAGTTTTGTCAGCAAAGAGGGGAGGGTAGTCTGTACACTAGAACTGGTTTTGCCAACGAAAGCTGACTTACGTCGATAAAACTTCCTACTGTAGACAAAGCCTTAGTACATCTGACTCATTTGTAGTCCCTCTCACCTTCACTGCTGTAAGGGAGGACAGATGCATCATGCTAGCCATTTTGGTCCCAGGATATTCAAAAAACAAGGTGGATGAGGTAATATCTTTTACTGGACCAACTTCTGTTGGTGATAGACACAAACTATTGAGATTGCACAGAGGTCTTCTTCAAATAAGAGAGAAGGAGCTTATTTCTAAAGGGGAGGGGAAAAAACAAAGTCTACCTGATTGTGAAGTTGGCAGGCCTTCATTACGCTATATGATACTGGTCTTTTGTGGTGTCCCAACTGAGAGGAGTTGGGAGTGGGAGAGATGATAGCTCTCTTATTCCACTAATCACACTGCCTTTCTTTATTAAATACTTTCCCCCTGCTTCACAGCCCTGCCAAGTGCAGCAAGGTGAAACTGTCCTGATTTCACTATTGTCTGCAGATCTGGAATAGCAATACTGAAATTTACTAGTGTTTTGAAGCTTGGCAGATCTAGGAAAATCAGCACAGGCACTTGGACTGTCTTCTCTACAGACTCTGGAATTCAACACTGTATTGTTACAATGTTCTGTTAACGTTGGAAACTTGTAGGGAACAATCTTTATAAACGTTACCTACATAATAGTAAAATTGTACACGTGTATGACTAAGTTCATCCAATGGTCTCAAAGCACTTCCCAATGGGTATTAGCACCATTTTACAAATGGGGAAACTGAGACACGGATGTTAAGTGGCTTGCCCAAGGTCACAACAAATCATCAGTGAAGTCAGAAATAGAATTCTTGCTTTTCAATTTCCAGCTGCTCTAACCCTTATGTCCCAACAGTTCTTTTTCATCTTTAAAGCAGTGGTTCTCAACAACTCATTACTGTGTCACCACATCATGGCAAGTGTGTTGTGGAGAGCTGGGTGAGGAGCTGGGTTTGGCCTGGGCTGAGTGTGGGCTGGTGTGTGCTGTAGGATCATGAACGCCGACAAGCTTGTCATGATCTGCAAAAGGTTGAGAATCACTGTCCTAATGTATATGAATAGGAAGGCTGAAAGAATCCTTACTAGATCTTGGAGGAAACTAAGGCCTTGTACACACGATCACTTTATCGCGCATTAACAATCATTACCGCGCGATACCAACAACAGCGTACACACGTGCAATAGGGCTGTTGCGCATTAACTGCCTTGTTGTAGCGCAATACAAAAACCACCTCGACAAGTGTGGTAGCAGTTAACGCGGAACAGCTGTTGCGCCTTTCCACTCGTGTGTATGCTTACCGCGCAATGATTGGCCTCCGGAAGTGTCCCAGCATTCCAAAGTCGTCCTCTCTGGTCTTCCCCCCACCCGCTCTGTGGCCGTGACGAAACAGTCCCTGCCCTGATCAGATTCCCAGGATTTTCGAATTTCTTGTCTGTTTCACTTCCTGTTCTCTTCCTCGTGGAGTGGAGTGCAGCTCCGATCTTCAGTAGCAGTGGCGGCCCGTCGTGGAAGACACGCACCCCTTTGGAGCACGGCAGAGGTGCTGGACCTGATCAGCATCTGGGGAGAGTCCGCTGTGCAAGGCGCAGCTATGCGGCAGCAGGCGAAATTATGATACATTTGGCATAATTTCTCGGGCCATGTCAGAGAGAGGTTATGATAGAGACACTGTGCAGTGCAGATCAAAGGTGAAGGAGCTAAGAATAACCTATCACCGAGCGAAGGAGGCAAACCGCCGTTCGGGATCAGCGCCTGCTACATGCAGGTACTATAAGAAGATCGAAGCCATCCTCAGTGAGGACCCCACAACCACTGCAAAGAGTCCCGTGGACACATCGGCCCCCCCTCATCCAGTGAATGCCAGACCCGAGCAGGATGAGGACGTGATCGATGAGGAGGAGGAGATGGAGGATGACCTGGAGGAAAACGCAACAGCGTGTAGCCAGGAGCTCTTCTGCACCCCTGCTGAGACGTCCACCCAAGACATGAATTGCAGCGTGTCCTCTGAGGCGGCAGAGGGGGGTTCCAGTAAGTTTCTCTTGCGTGCAGCTATGGCTCCTGCTAAAATATCATTGTCCGGGGTGGGGGTGCTTGCTGTCTCAGTCCCCGCTGTGCATGCTCTTTACTCTGCATTCATTAGAAATGCATCAACATAAGCAGTGACTGTCAAAAAATCATCTGTATTTAGGTCACTAAAGGTTTCCTTGATGTACCTCCAGAGCCTACTACTCAGGTTAGATGGGAGAGCATTTGTGTCTACGCTCCCAAAGACGGATACTCTGCCTTGCCAGCTGCAAAGCACAGCCCTGGGAACCATGGCAGCACACAGTGCAGAAGCATACCATCCTGGCTTGCAACCGGTGGCATGTAGGATATGTATTCTAGCTGGCAGGGGCACTCTGAGGAGAGAGATATCGGGTTCCATCTGTGTGCCCTGTGCAGAACGTTAGCCCCCAGTAAGCTTTCTATTAGGACGTACCTTGTCCACTTCAGCAAAGCACAGGATGTTGACTGCCCTGTACCTTCCAGTGGAATGTGCTACTGGAAGGTTACATTGGTTATCTAGGCTATGTGTTAACAACAGCTTTATTATTTTTTTTTTTATTAGATTCGACCTTCACAAGGCCGGTGTCTACCCCAGCTGACTGCATGAGAAACATTCGGCGGCGTGCTCGAAGAAACAGGGAGGATATGTTTCAGGACCTGCTGAAAACAGCACCGGAATCCGCGAGGGAGAATCGAGCCTGGAGAGAGGAATCCCAACAGAGGAGGCAGAAACACAGGGACGAACTGATAAGCGTCATGAAGGAGCAAACAGAACTGCTCAAGAGCATGATTGCTCTGCAGACCCAGGCGATTAATGCACAGGCTCCACTCCAGACAGTTCAGCCATGTCTGCCTCCCACACCCCGTGGTCCTTCAAAGAATTTCTGGTACACTGCAACATCCAGTCCCCCTCAGAGCTACTTTTTAGAGACCCGCAGCTACACCCACCTGTAACCCTCCCCCCCTTTTAGGTTTTAATAAAAACAGTAACAAATAATTTGAAGAGTGGCTTTATTTGTATACATTGGAAATCTCATAAGGTGCACCTGATGCGTCCTTGAAGTTAACTAGGGGAGGGCATCATTGAAATGGCCCCTGAGTGCCTCCCTTATGCGAGCAGCTTCTCCTTGGGCCCCCCTAATACTCCTAGTGGCTGGCTGTTCGTATGCTTCCTCGAGGCGCTGTGCCTCCATAGCCCACCCCGGGGAAAACTTTTCTCCCCTATTTTCACAAATGTTATGAAGGACACAGCATGATGCAATCACAGCAGGGATGTTGTCCTCCGCCAAGTCCAGCCTCCCAAACAAACAGCGCCAGCGCCCTTTTAAACAGCCAAAGGCACACGCCACAGTCATTCTGCAGTGGCTCAATCGGTAATTGAACCGCTCCTTGCTGCGATCTAGGTTACCGGTGTATGGCTTCATGAGCCATGGCATCAGTGGGTATGCTGGGTCTCCAAGGATCACTATGGGCATCTCCACCTCCCCCACTGTAATTTTTTGATCAAGGAAGAAGGTAACCCTTGCAGCTTCCGGTACAGACCAGTGTTCCTGAAATGTGGGCATCATGCACCTTTCCCGACCACCCAGCATCGATGTCCGTAAAACGCCCCTTGTGATCCACGAGTGCTTGCAGCACCATGGAGAAGTAGCCCTTCCCGTTGATGTACTCGGTCGCGAGATGGTTTGGAGCCAAAATAAGGATGTGTGCACCATCTATGGCTCCCCCGCAGTTAGGGAATCCCATGGCAGCAAAGCTGTCCACAATCTCACGAACATTGCCCAACGTCACCGTCCTCTGTAGCAGAATGCGATTGATGGCTCGGCAGACTTGTGAGAGGGCTAATCCGACGGTGGACCTCCCGACTCCAAACTGGTTTGCAACCGACCAGTAGCAGTCAGGAGTCGCCATCTTCCAGACAGCAATCGCACCATGCTTCTCCACGGTTAGGGCTGACCTCATGTTGGTGTCTTTACGTCGCAGGGCAGGGGCCAACTCTGAACACAGTTCCAGAAAGGTTGCTTTCCGCATTCGAAAGTTCTGTACCCACTGCTCGTCATCCCACAGCTGCATAACAATGTGATCCCACCACTCTGTGCTCGTCTCTTGAGACCAGAAACGGCGTTGCACCATGTACAGATGATTGGTGAAGGAGCTGAGCAATGCGGTGCTGTTGCTCTGCAGGGCATCGATCAGCCCCTGCTCCTCAGCGTCCTCATCTGACTCGGAGCTCATTGCGTACTGAGCAACCAGCCGAGATGTATTTAGAATGCTGAAGGCAACAGTGGAGATCAGAGCAGGATCCATACTGTCGCTGTTGTGATTGCTCGCAAGTGGTGCGGTGCGTCACTGCACTGTTGAAAATAGGCGCGAGTTGCTATTGGCAACGAGGAAGACACAAGGGGAACACAGTGCACCACGGGAAACTGAGAGTTTACCCATGGCGCTTTGCGTTCCTTTCCTTCATCCCATGATTCCAAGCGCCGATTCAGGGACAATTGAACTATGGGATAGGTGCCCAGAATTCATTACGCTACACCGCGATATTGCAAAGAATTCTGTTGCATTGCAAGGAGAGACGTGTGTACGCTATCCCGCAATAAAGGTCACGTGTTTTTTATAGCACGCTTGCCACGTTGCACTTTAATCTGATCGTGTGTACATAGCCTCAAATTGCTTTGCCCACTAAAATTTATGCTACGAAGTATTTTGCTACCAAATGCAATAGCAGCACCAAAAGCCTGGAGTTGCTGGGGAGTGAGTATTCTTCCTCAATACATGAAAAGAAGAGACTAGTAAGAATTCCATGTGTCTAGACACAAAGTTACTAAAATTGACAGTGATGACCTTTTCCAAGCCAGCTAAATTGCTGCTGCTGGCTTACAATTGTTTGTGTATGTTTGGAGCTTTATTACGATACAATAACTTGACAAATTATCCAATCTTCAAAATTATGTCCATTTCTGTCAATTAGTGAGTGAATGGGAAGTCTCAGGGAAACTAAGCTATACTCAGTTATTTGTTTTAGCTTCATTTTATTATTATTTTTACTAAGGTTTTTTTTTTAAAATAATTCTGTTCCCAAAGTACTCTTACTTCAGCCTTTTAGCATTAATATACAATTTTTTAGCTGACTGGCTTTACAGTATTCACATATGATATATAGGTCAAAACTGAATAAAACCCCCAAATGTATTAGTTATCTCAATTTAAATTTATTTTAACTTTATTGATAATTTTTCACCAGGGAGACTTGAATCTTATGGTTAAAATACACTTGAAACCAATTAGGAACCATATGACTGCACTCTAGCATAAAGAACAAAAGCACTTGACAGTTCTAGGATTAAGCCACAATCATATGGTTTAAAACAGAAATATTTTTACCTTATTTTTAAAGGTTGTGTATATCTTAAAAAAAAGAGGGGCGGGTGGGAAGAATAATATGGGAAATGACACAATGCTTCTTAAAACACAGTGATACCCAGGGACCCTCACTCTCCCTTTAATGATCCACTGCTCTCATTCAGCTGTCTTTCTTTTTTCAAATCTTTACATATGTGACAGCTCTCAAAAGTAGACCATAGACCATCTGGCATTTTCAGAGGTGTAACTTGTGCAAATTCAGCTCTACTGGGAACACAATGCTATCTTCTGCCTGCGTTATAAAAGATACAATAGAATGTAGAACTTATGAGTTGTTTTGAATTATTCATTTTTTGCCTGTATATTCAAGAAATTTTACAAACTCTGCATTTTGTACTACATAATCACATGCGTTAAAGGTACAAAGAAACTTTTTGACACCTCTTTTCTACAGAAAGATGGCATTTTATTTGATATGTGAACATTCAGCGTCTGTTATATCATTCTAAACAGGCCGTGTGCTGCTACAAAAGACCTCATTTTATACTCTACGTTTGAGCAAAAATGTTATTCTTGATATTCAGTAACTAATGCAATACACATCAAAATTTCAAATACCAGGTATATGAACATTCAGCATCTTAAAACTTGGATGGTACTGGTCACCTATTTTATGTAAAAGGCATTTTTAAATAAATTCTTTCCTTGCACAATACAGAAATATTTTAATTTTAAATATCCACAATGAATAGTTTCAAATATCCTACGAAATACTATACTTTTCAAGTTAAAATGTTTCAATCTGTAGCCAAACCAGTAAATTTAGATCAATATTTCATACAGTGCTAACACTAGTGAATTTTCAATAAGAATGATAAATATTGGATTAATGATTCAATAGAGTGAATCTCTTGATAGAAAACTAGCAGATAATGTAGCTAGTAATAACTATACATGAATCTGTTGCCGGTGGAAAAGCAATGAAAAAGCAATATATTGCTATAACATATAATCTATTAGCATGTTTCATTGGTGCCCTGTCATGAGTCTTTTTACAAAGTGGGCCTTAACACCGTAACTTCTGCTGTTATTTAACCAATTATCTACAATAATTTAATTGTAAGGTATGTAAATTGTATTTCAACATTTACGAAGCTTTTGATAATTTTGAAGTGATTATGTGCATTCTTATTCAGATTTTAAATGTAAACCAGGCATCACGTTCACAGAAAAGCTTGCTTGAATATACGTATATGCACATACACATCCCCCATTTCATTACATAAAAAATATGACTCTTGTAATGATCTGCAAAAATTTTAGAAACTACAATATACATTTATTGTACTTGTGATTAAACCCTGATGCATCTAAAAAGAAAATACATGCAAACATCGAGAAACTACCTTTTTAACATAAAAAGAGATGTATAAATACATTTAGGGATCTTACACAAACATTTTAACAAATATATATGTAGAGCACACAAAATTTGTCTCAGAGATGAAGCAAGGCAAAAAACTGTAACAATACCAGGAAGAAGAAAAACCTGAGACAGCTAATTAATTGCCTAATTATATTTCAAAAGCAAGTCAAGTGACCCCAAAGCTAGCAACACAACTGAATGTGCAGTTTACAAAAAAGCCCAATGCCACTTAACAAAACAATTTATCAACTGAGTCAATCAGGCTGTTATCCAGACAGAAGATCCAACACTACGTGGTGGTTGAGGGGAAGACATCACAATGCTCACTGGAGCAACATTTTTGAAAAAAATGTTTTAAAACAACAACAACCAACCACCACCATGAAACTTGGATATGATAAGGGATCTGATTTTCTGCAATTTTTTTTTTTTAAGGAAGATAAAATGCAACCTTCTGGAAGGTACTGAGAAAAAATGAAGTACTGTTGCAATTTTAAAATGTACTTGTCATTTGTTTATCTCCCAAAGACTTTAAATAAGCAAGGGAAGTGATCATCTTTCAGGAGATAGAAAGGCCCTGCTTTCGTCTAATAACATCAAAAAGGATTGGCTCTCCACCACTTCGTAGCTTGTGCAGTCACTTCATCAGAATGGTAACTGTTTACACCCACTCTACACAGGCTGAATTGATTAGACAAACAGCAAAGGAGGGAAAAGTCAGACCCCTAGTTTCTAGCCAGCTCATCGTCGGGACATAAAGCTGATCTCAGAAAAAAGCCCTGCAACCACCCATGGTTTATATATATCCCACAATTGTAACAGTCACTACTTAAAGTAAAACTAAGATGACTGTACAATAGCCTTAGAAAAGAAAACCCTGATGTAAAAGGTAACATTTCAAAATGACTGTTGCACAAAAGTGTATCTTTTAGAAATTAAAAATGGAGTGTGTTCATACCTTCCATGAGCCTATCATTTCAGTAAAGCTTGTAGGACACAAAGACCACAGTAATTTCTCCCCCGCCCTCTTCAAACCAGAATCCTCACTAGCCTCTACATGAATCTTCAAAGAACATCAATAGGTAGTACTGCATAGCTATCTAGAATATTAACATTCAGATTACAAGATGTACTCTTTGAGTCAACCTGCGAAGTGGCTTTTGTCAGCAATTATTTTTGAATATTTTCTAGGAAATAAATAGCATATACTGCACCTTCTGTACCACAGAAAGCATACATTAACTAAATAACAAGGTACCATCAAGGTACAATCTATCTTTTAAAATCAATTTTTCACGCTGAATTTTTTATACCATGCTGACTTTACAAGGAAAACAAAGTACCAACTAACAGCATCAACCATTTTTTTTTAAAGAAATGTCTTCATGTTTTACAAGAAGCATCTTCAAAATGAACACAATATATTAGAATGAAACAGGGATTTCTTTGTAAAGAAAATACTTTAGTGAAATTGCTAGTAGAAGTTTTACAAGACCCACACTGAGAACAGTTTGTTAGAATGTGTCAAAAACGCAACCACAGAATACCAAAGATAATAGGAGGGGGGAAATAAATTGTGTAACTTCAGTTTTCAATCTAGGGAGAGGGAGAACAGCCTTTGATAACTGTGCAAGTCTGAGGGGTGAAAAGGTTTCACAAACCTATTCTCATCAGGTTGAATAATTTTTAAAAACATATATTTAAAAAAATCAGATTTTTTATTAAAGTTAAATAATTTTTTTCTTTTAAAAAATAAACCCACTTAAAATTAAATTTGAAAGCAAGAACCAATATTAAGGCCCAAACTTATTATAAGCTATTAAAATCATATATTAAAAAAACCCATCATCAAGCAGCACACGTACTCACCGAGGATATTTTAAAACGTTAAACCAGAGAATTGGTGGAAGTCACAGGCTAAGCATCCACAATCAGAAGGTGCTGATTTGCTAAACCAGTTTTTCACAGAAGTGGGCAGGTACAGAGAGATTCTCTTTTGAATTCAGTTTATTCAACTAGTTCACTTCCATGACTAGTTCATTCAAAGGTAAGAAACCAACAGAGTTGAAAAAAAAAGCAGGAAAAGCTTGTTTTCCTCTTCTAATCTATGAAGAAAAACTAGGGGTGAAATGATGAGATCTACTAGTTATAAAGTCTTGATGGGCATGCCAACTACTAACAATCCATTCAATTCACTAACTAAAAATAATGCTTCCTTGGTTTAACAAATCCATTCATTTTAAATGCAAAACATTTTAATAAAAACTTGATGTCCCCATTATTTATCAAGCACATTTAAGGTAGTTTTTTTAAGCTAATAAAAACAAATATAAAACAATGTTTTGTACATCTTAACTGACTTCCAATTTCCATCCAAATGCAGTGAGCCAAATCAAGAGTTTAAAAAAAAAAAAAAAAAAAACCTAGTATAAGAAATAGGTTAGTCACCATTTTCTAACATAATAAAACATGTAAAAATTAAGTGTCTGAATAAACATATGTAAAGCTATATACTCAGTTAAATAAATGTGTATCCTCCTGGCTATACCAAGTTATATCAACCATTATCTTTTTTAAGAAATATAACTAAAAAGTGCACATGAAAAACAAGTTTAAAATCAACTATAATAAACAGCTTTCATGCCTGCTGATTTCAACCATGATTGAAATCAGTTATTTAAATCATTTTTAGTTAAATAAATCCACCCTGAATCCCCATCCCATCTCCAGCCTTTTGCAGAACTTCACTTCCTCTGTCACTTGCTGCATCTAGTTCTTAAGACACCAGAGGTATCCTCAAATATGGGCGAGCATTCCTGTAGCACTTTCCTGGAAGGACTGCAAGACCCTACACCTCCTCTGAAGGGTAACAACAAGTTGTTTAGCATATTCTTTGTCAGGTCCAAAAAGAAACAGTCAAAACATAACAGGGACAAAACAAGTTAAAAATTACTTAAACAAATTAGAGGTTTTCAAGTCATGAGGCCTGAAGAAATACATCCTAGAATACTTAAGGAATTGATGGAGGAGAGAGCTGAGTCATTAGCACTTATCTCTGAAAAGTCATGGAAATCAAGAGAGTTTCCAGAGGACTGGAAAGGGACAAATATAGTGCCAATCTATAAAAAGGGGAATAAAAACAAACCCGGGAATAAGAGACCAGTCAGTTTAACTTCAGTAATTAGAAAGATAATGGAATAAATAATTAAGCAATCAATTTGCAAACACCTAGAAAATGAGAAGACAATAAGAACAAATCATGTAAAACCAACCTGATAGCTTTCTTTGACAGGGTAACAAGCTCTGTGAATAGGAGGGAAGTGGTAGATGTGGTATATCTTGATTTCAGCAAAGTTTTAATATTGTCTTGCATGACTTTCTCGTAAACAAACTAGGGAAATACAATATAGATGGTGCCACTATAAGGTAGGTGCATAACTGGTTGACAAACCATTTCCAGTCAAGCTGAAAGGGCATATGAGTGGGGTCCCACAGGGATCAGTTTTGGGTCTGGTTCTGTTCAATATCTTCATCAGTGACTTAGATAATGCCACAGAAGGTACACTTGTAAAGTTTATGGACAATAGCAAGGTGGGAGGGGTTGCAAGTGCATTAGAGGATAGGAATAAAATTAAAAATTATCTAGACCAGGGATCAGCAACCTGCGGCTACAGAGCCTCATGCGGCTCTGTGGCCAAGAGCTGGAGCTGACGGGGCCATTTTAAATCTCCCACTTGCTGTGCTCCCAGGCACGTGACCCAAGGCAGAGCACGGCAGATCTAAATCAGTCTCAGCTCAGTCCCAGGGTGTAGATTCCTCTGCTCCAGCACAGATAAGTTCTGTGCTGGGCCCTGGGCACCAGGGGGAGGGGAGGCACCGTCCAGGGGCAGGGTGAGGTGCCAGGAGGAACAGTCACGGGTGGGGCGGAGGGAAGCCAGAAGGGCAGCCAGGCATGGATGGGGCGTGAGACACTGGGAGGGCTAGCCACATTGGGCTGGGCAGGGAGGAAGAACCTGTGAGATGGCCAGCTGCGCAAGAGCCACCCGCAGCCAGGAGGACCAGCCACGGAAGGGTGGGTGGGGAGGGGTGTCTTGCCACTAGAAGCCAGCCATGTGGGTGGGGGGCACTGTCCCAGGGCTGGGTGGGGAGTGCCGGGGGGGGGGGCCAGGGACCTCTGGCAGCTAGAAGGGCCAGCTAGGTGTGGGAGGATGCCAGGATCCGGGAGGGCTAGCCATGTGGGGCTGGGTGGGGAGGAGGGGCCTCTGGGAGGACCAGCGGGGGGTGGCGGGGAGGGTTGTTTGTGCTGCTAGGAGCCAACTGCATAGCCAAGGGCCAGTGTTCTGGGTCTGGGTGAGGGGCGCTGAGAGGGTCAGTCGCATGGGGGAACCGCCGGGAGCCGGAAGGGCTAGCTAGGTGTGGAGGGATGCCGGGAACCAAGAGGATAGGGAGGTGGGGAGGGAGGGACAGTCACACGGGGTGAGGGGACATCGGGAGCCAGGAGGTCTGTCCACACGGAGCAGCTGGGCAAGGGGGGGGGGGGAGAAGCGGGGGCAGTGATGCAGCCAGGCCAAGTGAGGGGGGGAAGTGAGGGGTTGCAGCCGGATTAGGCAAGGAGGAGTGCAGAGGGTTGTAGCAGGCTGGGTGAGAGAGGGCAGCAGGTGAGGGCGAGGCAACAGCCCAGCCTAGGAAGAGAGTGGAGAGCAGGTGAGAGCAGCAGAACAACAGCTGGAGGGACTGGATGACAGAGGAGGGGCCCAGGTGAAAGCAGAGGGAAAGGGCTGGGCCAGAGGAGTGGGGGGAAGGCTGCATCCCTGCAATGCAAGAGGGAGGGGTTGCAGCTGGGCTGGATCGGGGTGGGGGGTGCTGCAGCTGCTATGCCAGAGCAGGAGGGAGGGGCTTCAGCCAAGTAGGGGAGAGGGTGGATTCAGCCATACCTTTCAAGAGGGGTTGGGCGGGGCAACAGCCAGACAAGGTGGGGAAAGGGGCTGCAGCATGCTGTGCCAGAGCGGGAGAGAGGGGCTGCCTGGTGGGGGGGTCAGTCATGCTGTGCAAGAATGGGGGGTGGAGGGCAACAACCAGCCTGGTTGTGAAAAGGGGCTGCCATAGGCTGGGAGGGAGGGGGAGGGAGGGAGAGCCCAGCTGTGCCAGGTAAGAGCTTCTCCCCTTGCGGCTCTCAAAATACTTGTTTATTGAAAAAAAAAATTAAAATGGCTCTTATTGTCTTGTGGGTTGCTGACCCCTGATCTAGACCAATGGTCCCCCCACCTGTGACCCAGGAACCGAAAGTGGTCCACAGGGGCTTTCAAAGTGACCCACGGCTCCCCTCCTGCTGGCTGCAGAAAGGAGCCGCTGCCTAAGGCCCCAGGTAGAGAGCATTTCCACAGGGCAAAAAGGTGCAGGAGGGGCTAAAAGATGGAGGCTCCCTGCTGCAGCCAAGGGGATGGAAGATCTGTGCTCCCATTTATTGCAGGGAGCACGAGAAAGCACTACATTTAGGTCCACAGACACTGGGGTCCCTGCTGGAGTCAGAGGGAGGGGAGCACTTACCTTCTGTCCCCTTGGCTGCAAAAAGGAGCCACTGTCCAGGGACCCAGATGGAGCGCACAATGCTACAGGTGTGTAAGGTTTCCTGCTGCAGCCAGGAAGAAGGGAGATCAGTGAGAAGGCAACTTCCTTGCTGAACTCCTTCTGTCTGGATACAGTAGAGGAGAAGGGGAGCTGCTGGCAGAAACTGATGGCCCCTCAGGGTTGTAAAAATTACATCTGTGGCCCTCGAGCCAAAAAAGTTGGGAACTACTGATCTAGACAAACTGGAGAAATGTTCTGAAGTAAATAGGATACAATTCAATAAGGACAAAAGTAAAGCACTCCACTCAGGAAGGGACTATCAGTTGTACATATACACAATGTGAAATGACCAGAAAAGGATCTGACGGGTCATAGTGGATCACAAGCTAAAAATGGGTCAACCGTCTAACTCCTGTTGCAAAAAAAAAGTAAACACCACTCTGGGGTGTAGTAACAGCAGTACTGTAGGCAAGATATTGAGAAGTAATTCTTCTGCTCTACTTTGTGCTGATTAAGAGTATTGTGTCCAGTTCTGGGCTCCAAATTTCAGGAAGGACATGGACAAATTGGAGAAAGTGCAGAGAAAAACAACTAAAATGATTAAAGGTATAGAAAACATGATCTATGCGGGAAGATTGGAAAAAATGGGTGTTTTAAGCCTACAGAAGAAAAGACTGAAGGAAAACATGATAATAGTTTTCAAGTTCATAAAAGACTGTTATAAGGAGGAGGGAGAAAAATTGTTCCCCCTAACCTCTGAGAATAGGACAAGAAGCAATGAGCTTAAATTACAGCATGGGGCTGTTTAGATTGGACATTAGGAAAAACTTCCTAACTGTCAAGGTAGTTAAGCACGGGAATAAATTCCCTAGGGAGGTTGTGGGATCCCCATCATTAGAGAATTTTAAGATTAGACAAGTAACTCTCTGGGATGGTAGAGAAAATGCTTAGTCCTGCTATAAGTGCAGGGGACTGCAGTAGATGACCTCGGGACATCCCTTCCAGTCCTGCAATTCTATGTTTCTATGACTTCACGAGAAAGGTTGAGTTTATGCAGCTGACCCGCATTCCCACTGAAACCATGTGAAATATTCCATGAATCCTCTTTCTTCAAGTGGCATTTCAAATATTAAAGAAGTCACCATTTAAGAAATGAATATTCAAGTTTTTCAATTAAAAATTAGCTAGTTATGAGCTCTTGTGTAATTGTTCTGCTCAATATTTTAAGTTGTCCATGCCTTAATATTTGAACTGTAGAACACATTGGGATATTTTCCTGCCCTTTCATTACCTTTAACTAGCCAAAAGGTTTCCTCTTCCCTCACAAATGCTAATTTTGCCTTCATCATTCACATTTATGTGATGTTCAGGCTAAACAGCACCATGCTGGTTTCTGGGATTAACTTTAAAGCCAATTTGGAAGTTCTCAACAGAGCACAATGTCGATCCATTTATAGACAAACCAATGTCGATCCAGCAACAACTATCGATCCATTTACAGACAAACAAACAAACAGCAAACGGTTGCTACAAGGCCCTAAATGGCCAGGCCGTAAGTTACTTGCAGTAAGAAACTGACTTTCCCTTTCTGAGCCACAAAACAATGGTGTGTCAGTGTCAGGTATGCCAGATGGATCCAGAACAGTCTAGGTAGAAATGTGCTCACTTCTGGAAGTTGCTTTCATTAGGGGGGAAAAAAAAAAAGCTATCTGTGAGGCTGTGCATAATTAAAAACTTTTTATTAAACTGAAACACCTTTATACAAACTTTCCAGTCCCCAGAAGTTATTTAAATTTCTTGCATTTTGTCTATTGGCTTGGGTCTCTGTCTTTTAATATGCACTTTGAAGTTACTCTGCTAGGAGATGGGGAAAGAATAACTGCGTTTTTGTTTCTTTTTCTGGCCAGTACTCATTGCTTTTAATTGAAACCACTTATAAAAGGACCAATTACAACAGTGGTAATCATCTTATAAAACCTATGTAAGCTAATACTAATTTATGATTATCATTCTAATATTTTGCAGATTAGTGTTTATCATCGTAATTTACTCAATTAGTATTTTAACTTTTCTACCTGTTTTCTGGTATTTGAATATTTTAAAAAAGTTTGAGATGGGGCCAGTTGTTATTTTTCTTCTATTTTCCACCAAGATTTCTTTGTATTTAATGGGGCATGTTGCTTTATTTGGTTCACTTTCTTTAAGTTCCCATAGGCTTCAGGGAATATGTGTGAGAAACCGAAATAATGCACCAGCCAGAGATCACAGAAATTAAGGTCTTCTGTGAATTTTTGCACTACTGAAAATTCCCTCAGTTAAATATTGAGAATGTATTTGTAATGGATTGAAAGACTCCCCCCCCCCACACACACACACACATATACAACAGAATTATAGAAGTTATGCTTCACAAGTTCCTAACAAACCTATTTCCAGAGAGGTAGCCATGTTAGTCTCTATAGCAAAAACAACGAGAATACTGGAGCACCTTAAAGACTAACAAATTTCTTTGGCTATAAACTTTTATGGGCTCCAACCCACTTTGTCAGATGCAAACCTATATAATTGATCATTTCACTGAGAAACACAGAGCTATGTTTCTAGATTTCTACTTTTATAAAGAAGGTGAGTGTATCACTAAGCACCAAAAAGTAAACTGAGCAGTCGGAATGACAATTAGAACAGTCATGTAACTAACATACTACAACACATGGTCATACCACTAGGTAAACATACACGGGTGCGGAATAAGACTCAGACATACTAAACCACATAGTTAGAACTGTTTTTTATGCTCTCCACGATACTACCTCAAAGCTCTCAAAATAGTAATAAGTGTTTAACAGAGGACCAAGACAGGATACTGGCTACTCAGTGTCACCTACTAAGCTGCACTACAGGACGTACAAAAGACAAATGACCTAATCCAGAGAGAGAGAGCAGAGTTTCTCATTCTATCAGTAATTCCATCAGTTAGATCTTGTGCAAAAGCTACCCCCCCCCCCCCA
This sequence comes from Pelusios castaneus, assembly GCA_007922175.1. NCBI lineage: Eukaryota > Metazoa > Chordata > Testudines > Pelomedusidae > Pelusios > Pelusios castaneus. The sequence continues at coordinate 4,757,678 of ML685797.1, forward strand.
CACACACACAAAATAAAAGACTACTGCTGAAAAACAGCTATTTCCATCTTCTACAAGGAGATAGTACTGTGGAAATAGTAAAGGTAGGCTAACACGATTCCACAATATTCTTCCTGCCCATCACTCACCCCTCTAGAAAGGATTCAGGTTTATTCACAACGTGAAGCATATATTTAATTTTCATATGACTTGGGCTTCATGCACACACATGCATGCACACATTAACAAAAGAAAGAAAGGAAAAAAGTCAGGAGCTTCTTTAAATTTTATGTCTCCTGTTATTTCTGTGATTGCGTTGCTATTGCTACTCATGCCAGACTTAGTTCACTAAAGTTGTTCCTATATCAGTAGTGGACTTCAACAGAGTTACACTTTGGGGGTGAATTTAGCGCACTGTTTCCAATTTTAGTTTTCATCAGTTCTATAACACCATGTGTTAGCTAACACTGAATGTCTCAGACCTAACAATAAGATTCAGAAAGAGCTAAGAAATTCAAAACCAGAAAGAGTTAAGGCAGAAAAGGGGAAATATCCTCAAAGAACAGGGGAAACGGAAGCAGAACATCAGTGCCAATCGTGGGGGGGGGGGGGAGTAGATCCTCTCATCTGTATTTCTGACCCCTTTGCTGCACCTATTTTCTCTCTGCTTTTCTTTTTGTACCTTTTGGTTGATGCTATGCTGAGCATTATCTGATACTAATCATCAGAGGACAGAGAAAGAAGCAGCTAAAGCACAGTGGAAAGGAAAATGAAACAAGAGGGGAAGCAAAGGAGCAGGATCCACAAGCAGCAAAAAGGCTTGATATTTTCCATTATTAAAACAAGATACCTGAGTTGTGGAAGAGCAAAATAATGTGAGAAAATAGTGGCAGTCACCAGACAGCCCAGGAGAAGACAATATCAGAAGAGGAAGAGCCAAAGGGATCTTCTGGAGTACAAAAATAGCACAAAAATGGTGAGAAGCCACTCAAAAGCAAAACAAAAATCAGAAAGATTAAAAAGCTATATGGAGATAACAAATGATTTCCTAGAATTGTTAAATGCAATGGAAATAGTAAAGATAAGTCAGCAGTCATCTTTACACCGTGAGAAGCACAGCTGATAATAAATAGGTTAAATATGGAATGAATAAATAAATAATAGTAAAGAAATATGGAAAAAATAGGTTAAATATAGAAAACGGTGATTTAGTGTCAGCGCAACGCTTCCCTCTCATGCAGGACCTCAGTTTGACTCCAGATCCTCACGTTGGGAAATCAGCCATACTGCGTTCCAGTGGGGTGATAGAAAACGGAGGCCTGGGACAGAGCTAGAGGAAGGAGGAGAGGGGAATAAAAGTGTACTTCATGATGCTTTAACACCCAGTCTTCCTCCGCTATGCAATGTTGCAATGTTGAGAGCTGGAAGGGGGAGTGTAGAGGAGAGAAAAGGAAGAGAAAACTGAAAGAAGGGGTGGTGTCCTTGAGGTTCCAACCAGACCACTTCCTAAAGTCAAAGGGTCAGTAGGCAGAGAAGCAGCATGCATTTGCACTTAGTACGCTGACACACTGGGTGGGATTCTCCTCCACTACTACCCCTGCCCTGTACACCAGTCCCTTCACCAGAGAGATTCCCCAAGTGCAGATACTGTATAAAGTAAAGAGGATCGACCCCAAGTTCCATCGCAGCAGATTTGCCTGGGGCCAGGACAAGAGTAAAAGGGGGATCTCCACAGCAAAGAGCACTAGGGAGATTTCAGGGCAGCTTTTGGATTTCAAAACTGTGCACAGCAAGCCCAGGTAGGGATGTCATAATGCAAAGCAGCATCCTGAGCTGCCTTATATCAAGGGCTGCACCAGCTCAGCATCAGAATGGTAAAAAGGTGGCTCTCCCTGTTTCCTTTGGGCTGCAGCCATTTGTGCAATACATCCTGGAGGTGCAGCACACAATTTCAGCCAACACCTTTACTGTGTGCTCGAAAAAACACAAGGGTCTGGGGGAAGGGAAAAAAATAGAATCTCGGCGCTCGTGTCTGCACAGTTTTTGTACTGATTTAACTACAGCTGTTTTATACCAATATAAATTAAATGAGAATACTCCATGTAGATAAACTTGTTTCATGACACGTTTCAAATGCTTAAAAATGTTATTTTTCTGAAAACAAACTTGAAAAATAATTATGAGCATTCATTTACTGAACATTTAACTGCAGATGTAATTTCAATTTGATCAATCTGATATTCTGCACATCTGAAAGCAGATTTTCTTACTTCTAATTTACTCCAGTCTACCAGAGGAAATAAAATGATCCAGAAAGACTTCTTATTTGACTGCACTATGACAGTGTACATCCATCCTGGCAATACTTGAATACATGAGATTCACTGTGTGAACATGATACACAAAAAACTATGTTAAGCCATTAGTAAAACAGTTTTTGCCTATCAGTTGTGAACTGTCCTATATAAGGCTCTAGAAAGTGAGATGATTAACTGTGTACTATGAAGGCTAAACTTCCTGTAAAGGTGACGCACCCAGTCAGTTTCCCGATAGGAAGTAAAGAGCAAGATGCTCCAAACCAGTGCCAAAGAATTTGTGAAGCAGCATTAGTATTTCAGTCACATAACCGGCAGCAAGGTACCAGTTAAGATGTCACAGCAGTAACTAGCAGGGGCAACAAGACATAAAAACTGGAGAGAAACAAAAATACAAATTCACAGGACAAGATGAGTAATAGAACATACACTGAGGAGTAGGGCAGACTGCCATAATGGGATGCAATTACCCATAAAACTTTTTTTTTTTTCAGCAAGTTAAAATTCTGATCCTCCACAGAGTTTATGGAAAAAGATACACATATCTAAGAAATCATTATCCTCACAATACAGCTAAGGCCAGTGGCACTCACAAGTCCTTATCTTGAAGAATTAACTGAATGGCAGCAGAACACTGGTTTTTATCTTTATTATATTAAAGAACTGCCATCGTTTTATAATATTATAAAAAAGCATTCAGCAATAAAAGTGAGAGTTTATTTTTGTTTAAAAGATCTTCCCCTTAATTTGTGAAACTATAATTTGGCCCTGCTGCAGTTTATTTAGTGGACCTCATGTTAAAAAAAAATGTTCCTAGCTAGTGTCTGAAATCTACTAATGTTCAGTTTTTGAATGATTCTCCTTCAAGCGCTTCTCGTACTACAGCTCTTTTTCTGAAAAATATCCCGTCTGGAGTATGTTTAGAAGAGTTAGAATGTGTATGAACTCCTTCCTATTTTAAAAGAGCATCTGGTTTTCTGCTCTTTAACTGTGATTATTCTCTTAACACAAAGTGCAGACACGTCAGTGAAACATTTATTATGTAGCACTATCTGTGATACTAGGTTAAGAGTGTCAGAATTTCCATTACAAAAATCCTTGTTTACAGGACTTTATAACTCAGCTGTAAGCTTTCACAGCCAAGGAACAGTTTTAAATTGAAGTGTTAAACTTTTTAGTTGAACTCCTTTTTTCTGTACCTGTCCAGCTCAAGAGGAACTAAAGGACATACAGTTAAAAACACTGCCTCTGATATCCAACAGGACCACGCTCCAGAGCAGAACCTCTCCCCACAGCAGAGAAAGCAACTGCATCACATGCAGACAGTGTCCACAATCTCCACAAAAATACTATGGTCATCACCAGTAACAATCCAGCTCCTAGGTAACAAACCAAATCCATGGCCTCCTTCTCTTTGTCTCCAAAGGACTAAGTGGCTACATTATGTCTCAACCTCCTTCCTTGCAGTTCTTGGCCCCAATTATAACAGTCCCCAGCCCCTTACTGCAACTACTGCCAGAGGTATAGAGCTCAAGGGAAAGGCCTTCACAGCTTCTTGATTCACATTATCTGCCATTTCGTCTGCGCTGCTGCTTTGTCGAGCCAAGTTTAATTAATTCCAGCATCTTTTGTTTTCCATTAAGCTATTTCACGGTATCCAGTCCTTTGACAGTTCTACCCCATGTCATCTCCCTTTGCCACGGGAATCCTGCCATTTTACCAACCTTTGTTCTCTACTGTGGTCTCTACTAACATGCACCTTTTACCTTCACTTTCCCCACAACCACCTCCTGCAGGTCTCTCTTGAATTTTCACTTCCATTTGCTTTTCCACATATCCCTACTCTATTTCTTCCTTTCACTGTTGCCCACTATCTTCCACTCTTCTGTCTATCCCATGATCTCCATCTTCAATGGTACCCTTTAACTTCTATCTTCCAGTCAATCCTGCATGAACTCGTATTTCTCATAAATTTGTTCCTCCACTCATTTTACCTCTCCTGATTCCAACATTTATTCCAATTTCAGGCTCTCAAGAGCACCCTACCCATTTCTAATCCTTCAGTCTCATCTCCTTCCAGCTCATAATTACTGTTGTTTCCCCAACAATCTCTCTCTTTTCTTTGGTACCATTCACTAAACATTCAAATGGGCTCCAGAATCTTTTCCCAAGAAAAGAAAAGAAAAGAAAAGAAAAGAAAAGAAAAGAAAAGAAAAGAAATCTCACAACCCAACCCACCCACCCTCTTCTCCTTACATTCCTATAACCAAAGGCCTTACGAGTTCCGTGGCTATGGTTTTTGCCAGAGAACAGTGCTGCATAATTTCAGCTTCTATTATTTTTTAAATAAAATTATTTAAGTTTTTAGTTCTTATGTTTGTGGAGAAAACCTCAAAAACATGAATCAAGCATAAAATGATGTAATGTTAACACCTGAATCTGCAGAGAGCTTGAGTCTATAGCTATCAAAGATGTGACTTATTTATTCACTTCAGTTGGGGCTTTAAAGACGCCACAATTCTACCACTGCATATTTGGCACTTTTCCAAGATGAGACAGAATTCATTTTGCTAAAGCCAAACACCTGACATTTTGTTTCTGCCTCTTTCCTGTGCCATCACCTCCCTCCACACTACAGACTTGTCCCGCACTAAAGTTGTGCTTCTCCCCCCCCCCCCACAGAGCACTCCTTGTAACAAAAAGGAGCATTCACACGCTCCTTTGGATTTTCGTTAAAAGGAGCAGTGCATGGTGGGCACCTATCCCACCATGCCATGTAGCAGCCGCTGGGGTTCCAGGTCCCGGCAGCAATAGAGCTCCAGCCGCCTCACGTTTGCATTCCACTCCTGTTACCTTAAATTTTCCAACACTTTTCTGGAATCCAGACCACCACTTCATGAAAAGAGTAGTTACCAAGGTCACCCTTTTTCTACAAAGAAGTGCCGCATCTAACCAACTACTCCTACTCCTCTCTCTTCCTCCCACAGTTGTATCTGCCTTCTTTCATGCTGCCTTTGTACCTGGACAAGCACCCCTCTTCCAATGCAAAACCACCTCCACCTCCTCATGTGGGTCTTTTCTTAAATGTGTCTTCAATGGAAAGATCTCATATATTGGAAATCCACCTCACCACCCTGTATTTAGGTAGCATTATACTGTCTCATTTCAACTGTGACTTTTGTGGACAAAAAAATGGTTGCCACCTGCTGTACTCTGCAGTATTGCAAACCCCAAATATTAAAAAAAAAATCAGTGCCACCCTCCCCAAAATTATGAAATGTTTTTCCCCTGTTGTCTGGGTTTTGAATTATAAGGGTTCATGTTTTCAAGTTTTTCTCAGCAATCATGGAGAACTAGAATTCAGAAAAAAAAAATTAACTATCACAAGAGTCTACAAATGTATAAAATTGTTACTGCACTGTTCTCTAATTCCCAATAGTGTAAACATTCATAATAAACATGTTCAGAAGTAACAATACTTTCAAATTCCAAAGGGGTAGCTGTGTTTGTCTAGTTCAGCAAAGTAGATTAAATTTTGTTATAAATACCATAAAGACTAAAGTGGATCAATGCAGTCTTTATATTCTAACATTTAAAAAAAAAAAAATGCCAGTCACTTTCTCCATTTCCAGCCCCCGTTTACCTTTGCGCACAAGCAGTGGAGAAGACTTTAAAAGGGCTTTTAAACTCTCAAAACCAGGGAAGTGGACGCAGAAGAGAGGCAGAGGGAAGTGAAGAATGTTTCTGGTGAGCAACAGAAAGCACATAGCTGGGGCTAGCAGGGGAAATGGCAGAGAAGGAGCAAAAAGGTTTCCAGAACACGTGGAGTGCGGGGGCAGGAGGGAAGCTAACAAATGAGGGGGGGAAAGGCAGACTGGACGTAAGTAATTGGGGTAGTGTTGGGACCATGATTTTATAAATAAAATAAGAACTACTGAGAAAGAAAGTTGTGTATGTATCTGTGCATGTGTGGTTTTAAATATTCAGGTCTGTATGGAGAGCATGCTGAACACACTCATAGGAAAGGAGTAAACACAAGCAATGAGTTAAAGTATTTTTATTAAAATTGACATAGCTTCTGTACCACTTCCTCACATGACAAAACAAAACTGGCATAAATACTTTTAAAAGAAAATTATCTGTATAATCAGAACATTCAAATGTTGTTTTTTCAATATTAGCAACAACTTAGTTTATGACTCCTTGACAGCACTTCATGGGACAGAGCAGACTACTGTACTGGACCTTTGCCCTTGTTATGGGAAGGACTGCCTTCTCAATATGTCTGATCTTTCTATGATCATCTACCAGAGGATCAGGACCAATGCACCAATAATATAGGCTGTAGACAAACAGCAATGCTGGGCAATTCAAGTCTGTGGAAGCCGCACTAACAGTACTCCTGCATGACAAGTGCAAACTGGGAACCAGAAGATGAACAGAGGAGGAGCAAAGAGTAGGCAAAGAGGACTGAAAAGGAAGTCAAATCAAAGTAAAGGGAGAGAGAATTTTATTATTTCTATCTTAATTATTCAACCAAGATTAAATAAATAAATAAAAGATGTTAAAAATTACTTTATCTTTTTCACATCTCTTTAATTTCCAATCTTTCAGTTGTACTCTAAAGGTGAAAATTCACATTTGTTTCACATTTCCAAATCTTGCTGCAGTACAACACAACACACCTTACTAAATCTTTCTATAATTCAGACTACCACTGTACAGGTAAGAAATAAATGAAGGATCTAATAACTGTTTTAGGTGTATGGATGTGTATGGCTGGGAGCACTGTGAAGGAGTTAGCCCTAGTCTATACTTGCCGTGCTTTTCAGTGGCAATCAACGGGAAATACGCAAGGAACATAAAATATGTTGCGTATCTCCCGACGACTTCCTACTACCCCTCACACACTGGGCTAAGCCGACCGGAAATGTAGCTCTACTCCCCTTACAAGGCTGGCGATAGAGCTTCAGTTCCGCGTTCAACTGAGCTGCCTTAACAGACTGCTCATTTGAACATGGAAGAGCGCACTGACGACAGCGAATCTGCTGCTGTCAGTACAGACATAGCCTTAGTATAAAAATCTATTACACAGACTTTTCCCTGACAAAATTTTTTCTTAAGACAGACTCAGAGATATAATAATGCACAGTGATAACTTCTGGTGAAGAATCCATATTTACCAATTGTATAATGAACTTTTGAGATAGAGGTAAAAAATACTTTATAAGAACATTGTAATTACACACCAAAAAGCCAGGAAATGCTAAATATTGAAACTATATAAAAATGGAAATATGCAAGTCTACTTCAGAGTCACTCATAAAGCCTTAAATCTGCACCCATCACTACCATCCACTATACCTAATATGTAATGAGACTTCTATGGGACTCCTATTCACCCCAAATCCTTTAGTATAACTAAATTTTTCCTTTGGAAATTCAAACAAAATGACCATTTTCCAGTAACTCTATTCCGTAGATCTACAATATCTTCATGAATCAATCTCTGAGTTTAAAATTTATTTAATGACAAGTCTTGCTTGACCTAAGGCTATTTAACGTAGATCAACTACAAAAATATGGGATTTCTATATTAGAAGTTACAGATGACAGAATGCAGCAAAAACTTTGGTACGATGTGTAATTTCTCTCCCCACCCCACCCCACCTATATGATTTTTTCCTGTTCACACTAAAGCAGGGGGAAAGAGATTTTTTAGTGGGTTGTGTGGAGGATTTTTCAGAGACATGTATAAGACTACTTTATGAAACTTATCCCACTTATCTAGGCAGAGAAAATATCATCGTATGTTACAAATCAGGCTCTGGAAGAAAAAAATAGCTCTATCTTCAATATTTAAAGTCCTTTATGCTGTTAACCAATGCTCACAAGTGATTTTACAGTCACTTATCAAAACTGTTATCCAGACAATTTCTATCTCATACCAAAACTTAGTCATAAACATACTACTATATGAATGAGACTTCCATTCAAAGTTTCAAAGGTCAACCTTGAGCAATCTTTGTGAAAAAGTGATCATTTATTTTAAATACTGGAAGTATTTTGTCAACCTTAAGTAATTTAGAAATTACTAAACAAATTTTAGTCTAACTTCCCAAAAAATTTACACATCCACCCAAGAGCTACACCCACATACTCACACCCTTTCCGAGGGACAAACCATGGAAATATTTCAGCTCAAATGGAGGCTATTTTAGAATGTTATGATCAAGGGGTAACAAGAGGGTATAGTTATGACTGTTTTACAATCTGACCTATATAGTGCTCACTACCAAGCAAAGAATGGAATATAGATGCATACAGTCCTCCCGAACACTCAAGCTCCTTTTTCACCGGAAAGTAATTTAGCAGCTTATGTGCCTTTATATAAGTCACATGTACCCATCAAGGGGAGCAAGTCAAATTTTTCTGTTGCAACAATGCGTATTCTGAGTTAAAACTAATCCCAATGTTGGTCAGCAGGCAGGTTGGAGGAGTTAAAGTCCTATTCAAATATCATAGCTTTTTAATATTTTTAAAATCTGTTATTGCCTTCACAGATGTTTAGGCAATATTTTTCTGAATTTGAAAATAACTTCTAATTATTTCAGTAATTATATAGATACTAATTTTAAAGAGATCCACTATCAGCTTTAGAATTATTCTTTAAAACTAAATCCCTACTAATAGCTTTCTTGAACAGTAACAATAGTTTAGACCTCATGGTTTTGCATGTGTAGTTGGCAGTGTGCATTACTTTGCACATAACATAGAATTTCATCTGCCATTTTGTTGTCCGGTCACCCAGTTTTCTGAGACACCGTTGTAACTCTTCACAGTCAGTTTCGGGACTTAACCATCATGAGTAATTTTACATAGTCTGCCATCTCTGCCACTTCACTGTTTACCCCCTTTTCCCGATCAATAATGAACAGCACTGGTACCAGTACTGGTACCTGGAAAACCCTTACTATTTACTATTAATTCTGAATTATGACCATTTATTCCTACCCTTTGCTTTATATCTTTTAGCCAGTTACTGATCCACGATCCCTCTTATTCCATGAGTCCTTGTTTAAAAGGTTTTGATAAGGACCTTCCCAAATGCTTTCTGAAAGTCCACATACACTATATCAAACGGATCACCACCATCCGTATTTCTTGAGATCACCGAAGAATTCTAATAGATTGGTGAGGCACGATTTCCATTTACAAAGGCTATGTTGACTCTTCCCCAACATATCATCTTCATCTATATCTCTCATAATTCTGTCTGTTAGTAAAGTGACGATCGCTCAAGGTGATTTAAAACGGCATTACATTTAGCTATGCTCTAGTCATAGAATCATAGGGTTGGAAGGGACCTCATGAGGTAATCTAGTCCAACCTCCTGCTAAAAGCAGGACCACTCCCACTAAATCATCCCAGGGTATTGTCCAACCGGACCTGAAATATCTCCAAAGATGGAGATTCCACCACCTCCCTAGGTAACCCATTCCAATGCTTCACCACCCTCCTAGTGAAAAAGTTTTTTTCTAATATCCAACCTCGAGCTCCCCAGCTGCATCTATACTGATTTAAACAACAGATTACAAGCCACAGTGAATTCTCTCTATATATGCATGTACACAAAAGTATTATACTGAATGCCATTTACACTCTTCAGCCATGCAACCCACACCAAGTTTTACCTACAAAACACACCAAAGATATATAGAAATTAAAATGAGAAAGGCTAACAATTTCTGCAATGATTCAAGTTCAAGACATTTTTGCCCAAAAGAAAATGTATTTTAAATCGTATATGACCATGTTTTTGTACAATATGTAATTTGGTGTTTTCAATTCTAAATATGGCTAATTGAAACCAGTGTTACTGAAAATAGCCACACTTACTCAGAGACTCCATAATATTATTTCACATTGAATGTGGCCACACTCTTATTCACTTTAAAGGCACAGGGCAAATATATATGATTTTTTTCCAATTCAGAGAAGTAATGACAATGAACTATTTTTAAAAGCAGTTCAGCACCTAAACACTTTTGGCTTGAATTTATCTGATATGGTACCAACAACAACAGATACTATTCTGAAATTTAGCTACAATTTACTTTATACTCAAAACACAACAAATCTGGTCATCTTTAAATTTACATGGAAATCCTAAACCATATGCAGAACTGGTCATTGTCATCCAAGCAACCTTTCTCATCTTTACAGCATAAATTCAGGCAAAATGCTGCTAAGGCAGGTAAGTGGTAATACAGAAATGAAAGGCCTCAAATAATCTTGGCCATTAATATACGTAGTACACATGCATCAACGCTCTCATCATTGAGTGCAGAGTCTTAAGGTTCCTGTTGGAGTCATGACTACTCCTACATATACAAGTATTGGCATCAACCAAAGAAAAAAATCCTTCCTCCACTTTCAGTCATCCAAGCAGTTACACATATTCCTTCTGGTTGAAAAAACAGCCATGGTGGTTAAACCACTGCTACTCATTCTATTCAGGGTTGTGGATTAAAAAAATAAGAAATTTCAATTTATATATAGAATGTAGCAGCTCCCTTTTAAAGCAAAAAAGGCTACTAAGTGCACATCACTGGCACTTCGCTGATTCTACTGGCTTCCATTATCTGGCTCACTTCAAAACCCTGGTTCCAACCTTCAAGGACCTCCATCTATAAGTGTCTAGCTATCTGAGGTCCTGTCTTCTCCCCTAAGACAACTATACTCAAAGATAATACTGCAGCTGACAGAGTCCAGAGTGAAATTCTCCAGAGTAAGGGATACAGCATTCTCATTTGAGGGACTATGGAACGTCTCACAGCAAACAGTAAGAATGATTCCAATATGGACCCTTTCCAAGAAAAACGTAATGCCTATCTTTTTGCAAAAGCCTTCCTCACAACAACAAAGACCAACTAGGAGAACAGAGGAATAAAATCTAAATAATCAGAGATTAACCATCAGAAGTAGCGGTGAGTAGTATCCATTACAGAGAAATATAATGTGACCCCACTGATTGTGCTACCTCAGAATTGTGATGACCACATTAGCAATATTTAAGATTGATATTCTGGCTGTGTACTGCTGGTAACGGCTTGTGAATTCTCATTTACATTTACCAGTTTACAGCAACTGCACTTTTATTCAAATCACATCTTCTAAATTCTCTTCTTCTAGATTTGATGCACCTATATCAGAAATAAATTCCAATGTCCTGAAAGGACCAATTAGGAGTCTATTCTTGAAATCAAGAAGCATGTAACAATGCAATGACCTACTCCAAACTGACTAAGCCCTTAAATTTCTCACTCAAGATCAGAATTCCCACAACTGGTGTGCAATCTAAGATCAAGTTTGCCAGAAGTGCAGTTTATCGTACAAGATGTATAACTTCTCCTGTGTTGTATTTTTTTTTAAATTAATCAATATTAATGTTTTAGTACTTACTGCTTGAAAACTGTCCCAATAAGTCACATTAGTGTTGAACATGTTGAAAGGATTAGCTGATGCACAACATTTTGAAATACAGTGATTTCGAAAGTATGCACTTTGTCAGCAACGTTATCTTTGATAGATCGTCAGCCTTTTGGGTGCCAAACCCTTTTTTCCACTTTAGTGCAATAGCTCACTTGAATAAACACCATGTATAACAGATTTCGTTTCAGATAAGGAATTAAACAACTGGTTGTGAAGAACAAGCTAAAATACACATGGCATTAGGCCAGTCAACGTATACCCAGCAGCTCTGAGAGTTAAGAAGGAGGAAGCACATTAGAGGGAAAAGCAGAAGTTAGTAAAGGAAGAGTCTGTTAGACGGGTGAAAGATTAGGATAATCTGGTGGAATGAGAAATCCCTTAGGTGTCCCAAGGAGTGGCTAAACATAAAGGTGCTTCTGGACAGAATCATTGTATCTGTTTGCTGGACACACTTCTCTAAGAAAATGTTTAACAGATCAAAGGGTATCAAGCATTCAAGATCATATCCTATATGCCTTCATTTGAATATTTGAGCATTGAAATAAACAAAGCTATACTATTTGTTTAGACACAATTCTGGTCTCATGCCTGCTCGTGCATTGCATCTATCCTATTTGGAACGTAATGCAATTATGTTTTTAAGAATGAGGCTGTGCCATTTAGAATCAGTATTCTATTGTCATTCATTTATATTAATCTAATCTTTTAAACCATTTTTGGCTTTCAAAATGACTAGCCCTCCTAGAGGACTATGTCCCCTATGTGCCAACTCTGAAGCTGGGTAACAGCCATTTGAATTACTCCAAGCACTAACGCAATTTTTAAAAGAATAATATTTTTCATTCTCATAATGTTAAATGGTATCATGCACTATGAGATTTCTAAGAAAAACTCATCTTTGAACTGAAATTATGCAGAAGGGAAAAGTTCCAGATGGGTAGCCATGTCAGTCTATTCCAGCAAAATAAACAAGGAGTTCTCTGGCACATTTAAAGACTAAAATTTATCTGTTGCATGAGCTTTCTTGGGCACAATCCCACTTCGTCAAATGAATGAATGAAATGAAAAGAATGAAATTCTCCATTTCATTCATCTAAGGAAGTGGGATTGTGCCCATGAAAGCTCATGCGACAAATAAATTTGTATTCTTTAAAACTGCCACAGCAGCCGTTGTTTGTTATGCAGAAGGATTTCTAAAATAAGATACTATATTGATAGTTACAAAAATGTCCTAATTTTAAATTGTATAACATGAACTACCAAAAAACAGAAATATTACATTGCAGGTGCAGAAAAAGACCATCTCCAACAGTGGTTTTAATTAATTAACTGTAGAAAATAAAATCTGTGTACATTTGAATAGAGGATAGAGACGATCATAAATGTCCTAGACTAAAATAATCACACCACCTTCCTTACTTTTCTTTCTTTAATTAAGATAATGGGCACCACAATGTACACAGTAGTTTATCTACACAGAAATGGATGAAGTAGCCCTTTCCCAAGAGAAGAACCCTTACACAGGAGGCTGTTTAGTAGAGGAGAAAACGGCAATTGAAGCAGAGAAATGATGGATAGCAATGACCTTTCTGTAAAATATGGGCATATTTTAGGCTATTTAATTTTGAGAATTGGATTATTATTAATCAATTATTCATGACAATTTGAATATATGGGAGATGTTTTTTGTTTTCTTAAATACCACAAAGAGAAGGTCCTTCTTGAGAACCAGAAAGGAGATTAAATCCACACAAGTAAATAACGAACAAGGCGATGAAACTTTCCCCCAGCACAACATTCTTTTCCTGCATTAACGATGACTTTACATTTTCTGTAAAACTTGTGTCTATATAGTCTAAAATCAACCTCCTTAACCATTTTGAATGTCGTCTCTACTGTAACAGAGACATTTTCAGTACCAGTACAGTTTGTGTGTGAGGACACTAGAGTTTGGGACTGGTGAAAGAATGCATAACCCATCTTGGACTAGAGGAGAGAACCACTTCCACACGCAGTGCTGATGCATCACAGTCTTTTTCACAGACACTAGTTAAAGCCAATACAGTTACATTTCAGCATCTTCTTTATTTTCAGCCTAACAGAACAAAAACATACAAAGCCTCTGAAAGGTGTGGGTGCACAGCAACAGGCAAGGAAAGGGTAGGATTAATAGGGTGAGCATGTACGGTTATGGAGTGCACGTGAATGGGCACATGAATGGTTGTGAATGTTTCTTTCTTCCTTGGTTGTGAATGTTTCTTTTTTCCTTTTTCTTTGGTCCAGCCTATTTTTTTGAATGTCTGGGTAGCAGAATCTCTGTTCCCAGAGCTCTGATGTTCCATCAGACACCCTTCCCCTCAAGTATTAAAGAAGGGTTGCAGCAGAATCAAGATCTCCATAAAAGATGCCTGACTGTACAGAGATGGAAGGAGGGGATGGGGGAGAAGCTACTAGCAGGTATTTAAACTCACAACTAAGGAAAAGGCAAACCTGATAAGAAGGTGACTATATAACAACTTTATTAGAGAAACAATATCCTGGGTGCTTGCAGAATCCTAAAATAAAAAGGCAGAGGGTGAGTCACTATGGCAGGGAAAAGGCTACAAAAGTATCTGAAATTTTTCAAGGCTATACAAACTTGGCTGAGCAAAAATTCTAGGAAATGCTGGTGTTGAGAGGAACCAGGGGCCACAGAGCTACCAAAAGTCAAGGAGAGAGGAGGTTGATTACAGGAGATCACCATCTGAAGGATGAAGTCCAGGGAAGTGCCTCAAAACCAAGCATTTGGTGTTCTAAGTTGCAATGGTGCAGTACAGAGTCCTTAAACAAGACCTCAGAACAAGATAATGGTTCATCCAGGTTCTGAGGCTAGGTTCAAACATTCTGCTCCCTACTCAGCTAATTATACTAGAGAGGAACTATGTCTTGATCTACTGGGCTAAATTAGCTGCTTTACAGCTCATGAACCTATTTCAAGAGACTTCATGGAGATTAAAAGTATGAGTAGAATCTGACTAAATTTTCCTTAGGGCCTGCCTCTTGGTTTAAGATGTTTAAATATTGTGCATGCAAAGAGAATTATAGTTCTGGCACTTAATCACACTATTCACAGGTAAAAAAAATATACAGTGCAGGAAAAGTTGTACATGAAATCAAATGTGAAATCTATAGTAAGACACTGTTAAAACCAGCTAATAACTTTCCAAAAATATCAAAGAAGAAGGGCAATAGCTAGAAACATAGTTGAAACTTATAAGTTTCAATTGTGGGAAGTCATACCCAGTTTCCAAAAGCCTCCTCGCCCATGGCTTTTAAGAGAATGCCTACATAAGGATAAGGGCCCCACAGCATAGCTGTGACTGGTCCAGGTCAACTGGCTCAGGCTTGCATAGCTAAAACCCACAGTGTAGCTAGTTGGCCTAGGGCTAGAAACTGAGCTCTGGAATCCTCCACTCCCCACAGAGGATCCCAGAGCTCAGATTCCTACCCAAACATCTGCACAGCAATTTTTGAGCCCGAAACTGAGCCAGCTGGCCCAGGCCAGCCCAGGGCTTGTATCCCTATGTAGACCCTAGATGACTCAGAGTGAACCAATACCTCTTTTTCTTAGTAACTGATGGGCCAGAAACCTAGTTTCCCTTGCATGAGCAGTTTCCACCTGCAAAATTTACAAGCCTATTTTTAGCACAGCGATGTGCTGCAGGTGCAAATATTAACTCTTGGGTAGCTAACTACCTAATTAGCATCATACACATCAATTCACTTGTGAAAATACAAAACATGTGAGTGCAAAAAATGCACTCAACAGAAATGGTGGCTGATACTCTCTTCCAGATCACTCATGCTTGGAGGCTTTCCTGTCCACTACTGTCTTCATAGACTGCAAGCTCTTTGGAGCAGACACTGTCCTACTGCACACGTAGGCAGTACCTAGTACACTATGGGAAGAATGGGGTGCAAAACAAAAACAAACGAAAAAAAGATCAGGCCCCTTCCTTCCTCCAGGGAATTAAATAATTCAAACCATAACTCACTGCCTCCTATGTATATTAGTTAGATTAATTCATATTATTTACTTCCAAGAAGAATGAACTTGAAGAAACTAAACAAAAAAAAGCAAGAGAAAAGTACAATAGCATATGCATTTTGTAATATTTCAGTGTTCAGTATTCTTCATACATAAGTGTTCATAAATTATATGGCCAGACCGGACTGCTGCAATGATCTAGTTTGACCTCTTGTACAGCACAGGCCATAAGACTTCTCTGAATTAATTCCTGTTTGAACTACAGTATACCTTTGAGGAAAGCGCCCAAGCTTGACTTTAAAATTTCCAATGATACAGAATCCATCACAACCCTTGGAAAGTTGTTCCAATGGTTAATTACTCTCACTGTTAAAAAGGTATGCCTTACTTCTAGTCTGAAATTGTCTAGTTTCAACTGTCAGCCACTGGATCATATTAACAAACAAGGAGTCCTGTGGCACTTTTAAAGAATAATAAATTTATTTATTGCATGAGCTTTCGTGGGAGAAAATCTCACTTCATCAGTAGCTTTGAAGATCGTATTTTGGATCGCCTTATACTTTCATTTGCTAGACTGAAGAGCCCTCTATTATCCAATTTCTGTTTCCCATATAGGTATTTATAAACTGTGATCACATCACCGAACTAAAATAAATACATAAAAATAAACAGATGCAGCCCCTAGAATCTCTCACTATAAGGCATATTTTCCAATCTGTTAATCTTCCTTGTAGCTCTTCTCTGAACTCTCTAATTTATCAATATATCTTTCTTGTATGGACACCAAAACTGGACAACAGTACTCCAACCATGCCAAATACAGATGTAAAAACTTCCCAACACCTACCCAATATTCTCCTATTCATTAATCCAAGGATTGCATTAGCCCTTCTGGCCTCAGCAGTGTAGAGGGAGTCCATTTCATCTGACAGTCCATCATGACCCCCAGGTCCTTTTAAGAGTCACCGCTTTCCAGAATATAGTTCCCCATCTTGTAAGTATGCCTGCAATATGGCCTGTATATTCATCAACTGGAAGAAAGATGTGTATTGGTGATAGGCCACTTGTTCATTACTGGTTTCTGAGATTGGGCCGGAGGGGGTGGGGGGGG
>ML685797.1:4774614-4794780 GCA_007922175.1 Pelusios castaneus
AGAGAGAGAGAGCTCTAACAGAGGAAAGTGTGAGCATCCAAGCACATGGAAGTGCAGCAAGACAGGTAACTGGTTTGGGGAACAGGCTGAATGCTAAGGGGAAGACTGAAGGGGTCTGTCTGAGGCAGAGGGTGAATGTTTATTAATTCTCCTTGGTAAAGTGAATTTACAAACCAAATAAACAATGATCAAAACAGTGAACTGATTACACAGTGCCCTAGAACTGTAATCTAGTTTAATTGTATGTGAACCAGTAAAACTGACTGAAGAATTTAGTTACATAGCAGGATAACAAACATCTATACAAAAAGGAAAACATGAAAACTTAACAGATGGAAACATTTATAATATGAAAACTAAAAGGTTCTTATGACAAAAGGAATCTGTGTGGGTGGACAAACAATCCATAAGGGAAAAAAAACCGGAATCATTCAGATAGTGGTAAATAAATGGCAAGACTCGAACAAAATTTACAATGTATCCTTTCTTTAAAATTAATTTAAACAAAGAAAACTAATTATCTGACTAGGCAGTGTTATGTAAATTTTCTTATTTAAAATATATCTATATGTGCAAAACACAGTTTACTTCTAGTCTCAGACTTGTTTTTAAAGACAATACTCCTTGAATGATACAATGTACCATTGGTTGAATCATTGCCACACATAGCTGAAGTACTTACTATTAAGATGATAAACAATATTTTAGACATACAAGGTTCTCTTTATTGTACTTGTTCTGTTATTCAAGCTTCAATTATCTCGTAGGCCAATGCATCAAACTTTTACAAATAGCTCTTGCCATATGTAATTGAGCCAAATGTTGTCATTCAATTTAAAAGCCCACAACTGATAAATAGTGAGAAAATCTACTTTAGTATTGTGATTTTTACTACTTTTTTTACTCTTATATATGAATGACCACACTGAGTCAGACCAATGACCCATGCAGGCCAGTATCCTGTCTTCCAACAGTGATAAATGTCAAGTGCTTTAGACAGAATGAACAGAACAGGTAATCATCAAGTGATCCATCCCATCAGCCATTCCCAGCCTGTGGAAACAGCAGACCCAGTCTATCTCAACTAATAATCATTGATGAACCTAACCTTCCTGACCTCATCTAGTTCTTTTTTGAACCCTGTTATAGTCTTGGCCTTCACAACATCCCTTGACAAGGAGTTCCACGGATTGACTATGCATTGTGTGAAAAAATACTTCCTTTTGTTCATTTTAAACCTGCTGCCTATTAATTTGGTAACCCTAGTTTTTATGTTATGAGAATGAGTAAATAACACTTCCTTTTTCTCCACCCCAGTCATTGTTTTATAGACTTCTATCATGTTCTCCCTTAGTTGTCTCTTTTCCAAGCTGAAAAGCCCCAGTTTATTAATCTCTCCTCATATGGAAGTTTTTCCATACCCCAATCATTTTAGTTGTCCTTTTCTGTTCGTTTTGCAATTCCAATATATCTTTTTTGAGACAGGGTGACCAGATCTGCAAGCAGTATTCAAGATTTGGGCATATCATGGATTTATAAAGAGGCAATACAATGTTTTGTCTTATTATATATCCCTTTCTTAATGATTCCCAACATTCTGTTAGCCTTTTTAGTTGCTGCTGCACACTGAGTAGATGTTTTCAAAGAACTATCCACAGTGACTCCAAGATCTCTTTCTTAAATGGTAACAGCTAACTTAGACCCCATTATTTTATGTATAACTGGGATTGTTTTCCAACCTGTATTACTTTGTGTTTATCATCATTATATTTCATTTGCCATTTTGTTGCCCAGTCATTCTGTTTTGGGAGATCCCTTTTTCGCAGTCTGCTTTGGATTTAATTATCTACAGTAGTTTTGTATCCTCTGCAAATTTTCCCATCTTCCTGTTGAACCCCTTTTCTATATCATTTATGACTATGTTGAATAGTAATGGCCCCAGTACATACCCCTGGGGGATGCCACTATTTACCACTCTCCATTCTGAAAACTGGCTATTTATTCCTACTCCTTGTTTCCTATCTTTCTAACCAGTTATTGATTCAGGAGAGGATCTTCCCTCTTATCCCATGACAGCTTACTTTGCTTAAGAGCCTTTGGTGAGGGACCTTGTCAATTTGCGACTACACCTTATAATTGGAGATGTTTTCCCATGATATCACTCCGTTAACTTTCAAAAGTTCAACTATTCACAGAATGTTGAAGTAAACGCAGTATTAACACTAGCAATTAAGAGCAAAACATTTTATGTTTAAGTATGTGCAAATGTTGAGGATACACTGGTTAGTGCATAATCACTGATTAAAAAGAGAAAATGGGAATAGCCTTATGTGTCTTTTTTGTTTGTTTGTTTGTTTGTTTCAAAACAAATTACAGACTGGAATGCAGCAGGTGAAAGCTATCATATATTAATTTAATCCCGTACCAAGTATGCTTTAAGATGTGTTTTACAACATTCTTCTAGTTCTATGCACGCCAAGGATACATTTTGTCATGCAAAACTTTTCTGCAAGAGTGGAACTTTAGGACTTCTTTATAAACTTGTAGAATGAGGTTGCTCAATGTATCTGAATGGAAGCTCTAATTCTGCAGAAAGCTCTGAGCCTAGTTAACTCTGCCACTTAAACATGTAACTAGATAAACCTGATAGTACCTAGTAAAGTTGCACACTACAACTATTCTGTCTGCTGCACATACTAATTTTGAACTTACAAACCAAGTACATTGTATCACATAACATTAAGTCTTAGAAAGGTAAATTTTACTACAGTTCCTTAACATACTGCAATGTAGAGATACACTAATGACCAAAACATCTTGTTTATATCTTGGTTTCAATCTCTTGCTGATAATGCTGACAGGAATCATTCCAGGGAAGAAATTCTGATGACATACATTATAGTTGCAACATAATTGATTTGACACACATTTAACTGAGTCAACAATCAGCACTCCATTACACCAGTAAAGCAAGCCCAAACGACAGCAATTTGTTCTGGAAATACTTACTTCTGATGAGGTCACCATAACTGTGATTTCCCCAGACAGACTGGTCTTGTATCTCTGGCTGTATGCTTTGGTTACTGGAAGGTGGTGTTATGTCTCTCTCTCCTGCAGCTGTAGCCTCTCTGTCACATTTTTCTAATTCAAATCAAAAAAACTTATTTTAATTTCAAATCACTAATCTAGTAACAAATTTTACAAAGTAGCTCTTTTTCTAAAAAAAAGTAAAACTTTGGAAGTGAAAAGTTAATGATCATAAGTTTATAAAACACTAGCAAGTACTGTTATCTATCCCATTTAAATTACACCCAATTATATTAAGTTTTCCCATATATTTTCCTCAGCTAATAAGAATAGTTCTTTAAAGTCTTTTTAGTGGGCTTGTATTTGATATGTTCATGCAAATACACCTTAAAAGACAGTTTCTTGGCAAACTGTTTGGAGTTTAGGAAAGATTATTTACTTTTCAAAACATTTTCACATAAAACCTCTAACTGACAAACAAAATCTGGCATTTTTGCCCATACAGATGTGCATCTCATGTGCAAACTACTTGCTATGTGGGAATTTCACAAAAGTTACAGAAACTATGCCAAAGGTCTATGATTCAACGTATGACTAAGGAATTAATGTTGATAAGTAGCCAAAACTGAGGGAGACAAAAATCCCACTGTAACAAAACAGTTTTATTTTATTTTAAGATATGAAAAATTGTTAAATTAAAATTTATTTCTAATCAAATTTACAAAATGCTTTTCTCTGTGTAATAAACACGCTCCAAATGTAAGAAAGTTTGCTTTATGGTGTTGACCAAGACTCTCAGACCTTCTTTACAAGCACACTATGGGATTCAACAATAATATGTTTAGATATACAAGAACTGACAAAGTGGGATTTTCTCTCATGAAAGGTCATGCGATAAATAAATCTGTTAGTCTTAAAAGTGCCACAAGACTCTGTTTGTTTCTCTGCAATAGACTAACAGGGCTACCCCTTTGGACGTTTAGATATAGTTTCCTCTCTGAAGTTCCTCCCTGTTGACAAGCCCTGGTCCTTATTTTCACATACCAACATCAATGACAGCTTTCATAGATATCTTTTATAGGCGATTATTTTATTCAAAATACACCAGTCACTGATAGATCACCAGTTTAAAAAAATCTATATTCCATGTTAAAATGGTTCAAAAAATATAGTACTTTTCAGATACAAAATTGAAATAATTTTTCAATAAAAACATGCATAACATTTTTGGGATGAATTTATAAATGTGTACTATTTAAAGCTATTCTAAAATAAAGTAAAAACAATGAGTCCCGTGGCACTTTAAAAACTAACAAATTTCTTTGGGCATAAGCTTTTGTGGGCTGCAACCCACTTCATCAGATGCTCAAAGAAATTTGTTAGTCTTTAAAATGCCAGAGGATTCTCACTGCTTCTGCTATATCCAGACTAACACGGCTACCCCTCTAAAATTATGTGAGCTGCCTAATTTGTTGAAGAATGGGGAGAAAATTAAATAAATAAAGGTAACATCTAAGAATTTCATGCACTGTATTTCTATCACACAGATAAAGATTAAAATGATGATTTAAAAGATTTTGCCCTTAAATTAACTGGAGTAACAAAATTAAGAAGATATCAATCCTGAATTGCTGGATAGACAATTAATGTTTCACTGTGTAGCAGTAACTGTTCTGTATAAGATGTAATGGTGCATCTTATTTTAAACCTTAATATAGTAGATGATACTAAAGAACAGTCCTACTGAAAGAAAGCATTTTGGGATGGTCATAGTTCCAAATTACATTTTAGCCAAATAAACTGGAAATCTGAGCACAGAACCTTAAGAGCCAAATTTCCTTAGGGGTCATCATCCTTTCAGCAGTTATCATTAGGTTTTAAGACATTTTCTTCACAATCTCTAAAGACTGTCAGTCTGTTAAATAGTTCATAATTCATGACCTTTAATTTTACTTCTCTTTTAGTTTTATTCTCATTACTCAACTTCTTTTCATTGTTGAGGAATAAACCACATTTCAATTCTCTCATTTTTGTTTCCACTGTTTGAAAATCTACAATAGTATATAGAGTATAGAGCCACCAGCAATACTTAATTGGCTGTTCTGTGAACCAACCCTGAAATTATGATTAAACTGTTAATGTTAGAACAAAGGCGCAACATTTAAGAAAGGAGTATGACAGTTACCCAGTAAAATAACTCCTGAACTGGTGATTATCTAAAAATGAGTTTCTTAAATTACTGAAAGGCTATCCAAAGGACAGACATGCAGTTGGTGCAAACTATTATGGAACCATTAACTTCACCAAATGGCAATCTGCCCCCAAATGTCCATATAATAACCCTACCCCAACATTTTTTTTCAAATTTCATAGTGAAAATAATAGCCATTGACTTAATTTCTCGTTTCCCTCTCCTTTCCACCTCCTTCTCTCCCCATTTCAATAGTGTTTTTTAAAAATAGGAAACTGCCCCATAACTGATTTCTTAGGCTTCTTGGATTGCAGACCTAGGTCTCAAAGAATGGAGAAACTACTTGGATCATATATTATTTTCTTGATTCTACAAGTGCTGAAACAATGTGCTGGTTGCTGTCCTAGCACACATTAAGACAAACACTGCCTCCACTTGTGGAGGTTAAAAATATGTATTTCTCATTGTTTTGTTGTTTTACTTTATTTTTCTGTTTTATTATGAAATATTAATGAAAGCAAGGTCAATAAATTGAAGCATTATACTGACTATTTCCAAAAATCCAAGCAAAGGCTGGAACCTTTGCTGATATGTTATACCTATTCAAAAAGGTGTCACAACAAAGCCTAAAGCTGACATGAGTAGCACTAGCATGGTCCGACAAACAGGTGCACACATTTTTCATTGGTTTTAGGTAAGAATTTATCAAACTTTTTTGTTTTGGTCTTGGGGTTTCTCTCTTTTATACTGGCCTCCTCTTCTCCTTTACATTTTTCAACCTACATGCACTTTCCCTCAAAACTGACAGCCAGTACAGGTAGGAAAACTATATGCTATTCACAGCAGCTTGACATGGAAAAAAAATCACAGTGCTCTGCATTTAGATGTTAAAATCTTAAGTAGGAATGTTTAACACTGCATAAATAAATAACAAGTTATTCAACTCAGCTTATTTCCAAACTCTAATATCCTAGATAATTTGTTTGATATTTATTTGAATGTATTCATCCAGAAACCCAATCTCTTTTCAAAACATCTGTAATGTTTTTCCAGATGATACAATAAAAGCGTCATATCCTTACCCTGTTTATTGCTGATATTCATTTGTATTACTGTGCTGACTCAGGATCAAGCTCCTCTTGTTCTAGGAACCGCTCCTAAAAAGAGAGATCCTACCCCAAAGGTTTTAGGGCTAGATCCACAAAGGGATGTATGAATTGCAATGCCTCACTTAGAGCAATTCCTCACTTCGAGCACAGCAGAATTCTTGGATTTAGGCAGCTAAACTAGCAATTTGGTGCCTAAATCCCATTGTTAATCTAATCCTTATAAGGCCCTGACACTGTATTGAGGTCCACATGGGATGACTCCTACATAAACCCCCACTGACTTCAATAGGTTTTAGCATCGTCAGAAGTCAGTGAAGGATCAGGACTCAAACAAGGACCAGATTCAAGAAGCAAATTAAATGAAGAACACAACTGGAGAGAAAGGAAAGATAAAGTTGCCAGCAAATAGCTGCATATATTACTGCAGTTGTTTGTTCCATTTGAAGACTTCTGACATGTCCCAAAAACAAAAAATATGATCACTGGATTACTTTTAGTTCATTTCAGAAGCAGCTTTCTGTCTAAATGCCTCAACTTTCTCGCCCGCCTCTCCAAGAAATGGTTTTGAGGAAACCAGTCCCTCAAATTGTATCAATACAACTAAACCTTTTACAACATATTCACATATTTTTCCATCTGCAAATTGCTTTGGGCAATTTTGGAATACTATACATGAACACCTTGAAGTGTATGTTTCGGATTTTTTTTCCCTTTTATTGACATTTAAGTGTAAAAAATAAATACCACTTTAATTTACCAGACTTATTTTTTTTTAAAAAACTACCAAGAACACATACAGGGAACATGTACAGTCTAAAATATGCATTTCATGTGACCAGAATCAATTATCAAATATGTTGCCAAGAGGTTATTTTATCTTACTCAATAAAATATTGGAGTCACGAAACTTCTTTTGCAGCTGTGTGTGAAGGCCAAGAGTTTTCAAAAGAGGGACCTTGACATATCTAATTTTCAAAAGTGCTGAGCACCTTTGAACTTATTTAGAGCCAGTGTGTGCACAACACTTGAAAATCAGATAGTTCCTCAAATAATTTAGGAACTTGACTGTTGAAGATCTTGGCAGCAATCAGAGAAGTAAGAGAAATTAACACAAGATGGAGCAAGATAAATTCAAATTTGAGCTAATGGCTTTACAGCTGTGTCACAGCCATGTGGACATGAATCATTTCACTGGAACAATGCACATGATTCCGAAAGCAGAAGTAGGTTTACAGGATACAAGCTACAGTTAGGCATTTATGAGTTTTTCCTTTTCATCTGGTGCCACTTCACAACCAACACTGACAATGATGAAGGAAACCCCTTTCATAAAAATATTAAGCCAGATAATTCTGTATCTGGAATCACACAAAGTAAGTTCTTAATTAGTTTGAAAAAAATTGCTAAAATTGCCCAACAGTTGAAAAAAATCCCCATTACTCATAACACCCAGGAACTGCTGGTAAGGTCTGACTATTACGGCAACAGAAGTAGCTGTAAGAATTTCCAGGAGCCCAATAAAGCAGGATTACCAGAGTCCAAATCTAATCTGGGTGCACTGTTCTCTTATGGCCCCATTCAAGCATCCTTAGTCACACAAGGACTAAAGCATGCAAAGTCAGTGGGACTTAAACTGCGCATGTGCTTAAATACTTTCCTGAGCATTTAATTAATTCTTCTCTCTCTGTATACTAAATTAATTTTATATTTTAAATTGAGGATGCAAGTGTATTTTGCACAGAAAAAGGAGGGTACTGGATGTCATTTTCAAAATCGGTCTCTTCATTTCAAGATAGGGCCTGATTCTTTAGCTGGAGTTCTGTGCACCGAGTGTTTGGAGGATCCAACTCTTAATATTGTATTGTTTATTTAAATGCAGAGGATTTAATATAAAAAGTCTATACATGGGTACCAGTAGTAACAGCAGGAGGCCAGCGCTAACATTTTACTTCAATGTGCGCTACTGGTGCTCAGAAATGCTGAGTCAGACTTTTTCTTTTGGTGCATTAATGTAGTTTGAGGTACTAACTTTAGCCACACAAGCTTGAAAATGCTTGCATAAGGAACAAATTATGGCTGCTGCAACACTGATGCACAGAGGCATGGGATGCTTTCACAGTCCTATCTACAGCCCACAAAACGGTAGTACTGGGGACAATGAGGGAGCTGATGAGCACAGGAGGACAGAGGTGTTACTACTGCTGGTATTAGCAACTACACAAGGCCTGTCTGGAGAGACCGAAGACCCCATCAAGCACATCTAACCTTTACTGTGGAGGGAAATGGACAAAGCACCAAATAATAACCCTTTAATGGTATATCTAAAGTGTAGTCTTATGGTTCTCCCCCAGCCACAGTGGTATACCTCATTGTGGTTTTCAATCTTTCTTCCTTTGCAGACCCCTAAAAAAAATTTCAATGGCGGTGCGGACCCATCTGGAAATCTTAGACCAGGGGTCAGCAACCTTTACTATGAAAAGAGCCATTTCGCCCCCTCTTCCATTCAAGAAAAGTAGTCGGGAGCCGCAAAACATAACACAGCTTATAAACTATTATTTGTTTACTTAATTGAATTGGAATGAATTCTGAATTGAAATTTAATTTTTAGAAAGGTTTTTATTTAAAATTAATTTTTAAAAAGCTTTTTAAAAAAGAAGGGAGAGAAAGAAAAAAGAGAAGGAAGGAGGAGAAAAAGAAAAAAGTAAGAGAAAGAAAGGAAGGAAGCAAAGAAAGAAAGAGCAGGAAAGAAGGAAGGAAGGAAGACGAAGAGAAAGGAAAAAAAAGGAAGGAAGGAAGACGAAGAGAAAAAAAAAAAGGAAGGAAAGGAAGAGGAAGGCAAAGAAGGGAAAGGAGGGAAGAGAAAGGAAGGCAGGGAAGAGAAAGGAAGGCAAAGAAGGGAAAGGAGGGAAGAGAAGGGAAAGGAAGGCAAAGAAGGGAAAGGAGGGAAGAGAAAGGAAGGCAAAGGAGAGAAAGAAGGAAAGAAAAAGGGAGAAAGAAAAAAGAGAAGGAAGGAAGAGAAAGAAAGAAAGAAAGAAAGAAAGAAAGAAAGAAAGAAAGAAAGACCACTGTCGGGGGAGGACCCTACCGCGGCCCTGGGAAGCCGCCGGTGGGGCGGAGAAGACCCCAGCCCCGGAGGCTCATCCCGGCCCCATGCTGGGAGGCCGAGGCCGTGGATTAGCCCGGCCCCGGCCCCAGCCCCGGCCCCAGCCCCGGCCCCAAGCCAGGAAGTCGAGGCGGCTGGTGGGTGGGAGACCAGGAGCCTGCCCCAGCCGCAGCCACCCCGCTGCCCCGGCCGCATGGGGCAGGCAGGCAGGCGCACATGCCCCGGCCCTGAGCCTGCCTGCTCCGCCCTGGGGCAGGGAGGGCCAGCCCAGAGGCCGGGTTGATGTGGGATCTCCGCGGCAAAGCCGCAGCCCCGGGGGTCTGGAGAGGGCGGTGGGGGCTGCCGGCCTGCGCGGGGGTCCGTCTGTGCTGTGTGGGGGTTGCAACGGCCGCTGTGCGGCCGCGCACCCGCGCAGCTTAAAGGGAACACTGCCCTCCCCCTCCCCAGCCCCCACCAGTCTCCTTGTCCCCATGTCCCCCCCACCCCTCTCCAGGCCTCCCTCCAGCCCCTTCCCAGCCCCCTTACCTGGCCGGAGGCTCCGAGCTACAGTGACGGCCGGCAGAGGGGCTTCTGGGCCAGGCCGCTCCCACCCTGAGCACGCTCTGTCTGAGCATGCTCAGGGCGGGAGATTTGAATCTCCCCAGCCCGGCCGCAGCAGGAGTCTGCACAGAGGGAACAAGGCCGAAGGGAGCCACAAGAGGGAGGCTGAAGAGCCGCATGCGGCTCCGGAGCCACGGGTTGCCGACCCGTCTTAGACGTATGTTGCGGACCCCCACGAACCACATGTTGAAAGCTACTGATGTAAAATTAGGAACACAGTTCTTTCTTCCTAACACTGAGTAGTAACTTACTGAACAACTGGAGATTAACCTATGTAAGGGTGAAAGAATAAAGTCTTAAATATTCTTCCTAACCCTTCAGTTCTGGAATTCCTGGCCAACCGTGGCTTTGTAACTATATACTGCAAAATTGATTGAAATACCAGAATAATGATTGCAACAATATAAACTCACCTCCTTCCTTCTCCCCTGCCCTCCAAAATAATTTAGGCTCAAAATAAGTAATAAACATCCATAAATACTTTTCAAATTTAGGATCAGCTGGAATAAAAATGCGTCAATCTTAAAGTTGTAGTAAATAAGACCTCAATCCTCCCATGGTACTACATGCTTAAAATTGAGCTTGTGCTTAACCATCTGCAATAACTGACTGGTAGAGTGACTGATACACACTGGAAGACCCTATGCCAGCTGAGCACTGACAAATTCATAGTTGGAAACCAGACCAGCTCACCTCTATGTTAGTATTGACAGAGACAGGTATAAAACTTTAAGGAGCTGTTTAGTCTCTAATCTTACTTGTAATGTCTGTACCCCCTGTTATAAAGTAAGAGGTAGGTTTTGCTTTATAACTATAAATATGCCTGCTCTGAACAGGAGAAGGGATTCTCCCACCCACCAAGGAGGAATAGCTAGACTAAACTGGCCATTGGAAGACATCAGGATACAAAGATTTTGCTAATTACCCCAACACAGACTATTGCAGAAGGCCTCATCCCATCAGTCTCAATTCTGGAAGAGGGAAATAAAGATAGCTGACATGAACATTTTTCATCTTTGCTGTCTAGACTCTCTCAGAGCCATAGATCCTAGGGTCACCTCTGCGTCCACCCTGAAAGGCCTTTTGAATTAACAGATTACTACAGTTCTGCCACTTTTTTGGAATCATGGACTAATTTTTGTGTATATGATTGCCTGCTTTAACTTATAAATAGCTCATTTCTTTTCTTAGTTAATTTATTGCGACACTGGCTACTACTGTTGTCGTTGGTGTGAAATCTAAAGTACAAATGAATCTAGGATAAGTGACTTGTCTCTTGGGACTGGGAACTATCTGAATGTTCTCTGATCTTTGGCGTAAGTGACCATTGATCACTAAGTCCAGCTTGCACACGTGGCAAGATAGACTGGAATACCCAAAGAGACCATCTGTGACTCCCTTGTAAGACTGGCCTAATGCTTCAGGAGTTCACATTTGTTACTGGGCTGGTGAAATCTAATTACAGAACATATCACCAGTTTGGGGTGTCTGCCCGGAGGTTGGCACTCACAGTCCCAAACCACTCCAGACGGCATGACCAGGACCCAATCAGTGAACAAATTCAAACCAAAGTACTTACAATGCTTGTGCTTGATTGGCTCTTCAGAATGTTATCATGGAATTATTTTAAATGATAGCTATGTATATAACAGATATCATTCAAATTTCTTCTGACACAGTTTGTTCATGTTCAAAGCAGAGTACTACTTTGTTCCAAGTCATTAAATAAAAAGCCTAATATTCTGGAAGCTAAATGATTTTATTTCATATTAAAATACAAAGCCAAATATCTTAAAATTAAAACTGTTTTCCTAAACCAGTTATTTAACAGACCAAGCTTCAGTAATTTCTATATATGGCCTATATGCAAAGTAAAGGTTACGCTTAATACTCAAAAAAAGTATGTTGGTAATAAATATGTATTATAGACATTGGTCCTCTTGGCAAAACAATGTTCTAACAATTCAGCTCTGCATACTTGCTCTTCTATATCTTATCTTTATTTCTTTAAAAAAATTGCTCTTTAGAAGTTATGAGTTACTCTCTAGGACAAGAAAACAGTAAGATCAGTATAAGCCAATTTAACATTTCTCCATGCCAGAACATTTTATTTAGCTACGGGTACTTTCTGGTTTCTCAAATGAGTCTTCAACTTTGATTTCATGAAACTATTGATTCAAAGATACTGCCAAAGAAGAAAGTGGGGCTTTATTATACGGATGTACAAGTGTGTTAACATGCTAGATAACTTTATACATAGCTAGTAACTGAACCATTTTTAAATTAGATTCTTCCTTTCTATTCTTCAAAGATTTATATCATCTTACATCACTATCAGAATTCTTGAAATCAAAACTGTAAAAGGAAAAGATAAAGTCTGATTGCCACAGACAATAAATATGCATAGTAAGTTGACCACATCCTGCATGTTATCTTCAGCAGACACAAGTACCCTGTCAAACTAATTTACATGAAGGTTTTTCCAGAAATCAATTCATAATATGCCAAGCTAAAAATAAAATAAGATTCAATTCAATTCTCCCATTCTGTAAGTCTTCCATCTTCAAGCATCTGATGAAGTGGGAGTTTCTCCCATGAAAGCTCATGCAATAAATAAATGTGTTAGTTTTTAAAAGTGCCACAAGACTCCTTGTTTGTTTTGCTGAACTAGACTAACAGTGCTACCCCTTTGAAACAACTCAGAGTGTCCTACTAAGGAAAATAAACTGGGGGTTGGACTAGATGACCTCATGACGTCTCCTCCAGCTCTAATAGTCTATGATTCTTTATACACATCCCTTTGAATAGTGGATTAAAAGCAAGTTAATAAAGCACAAACTGGGTTTATCAGCAGTATCTCAGAGTAATCTAAAAGAGGAAACAAAGTGCCCTCCAATCACGGCCTCAAACCTGCTGCAATAATCCTCAATCTGCTTTGAAGGCACTTTGGGAATTTGAGAGGCCGGCATCACAGAGAAGGGTTTACAACCCCGCCCACAAGGCTGAGAAGCGAAAGGAAGTTCCCAGGTGAGGCATAGCGCATCTCTCACTGAATGGTCCGACCCGTTCCAAAGGGGGAGCCGTGTTAGTCTAGTTCAGCAAAAACAAACAAGGAGAGCTGTGACATTTTTAAAGACTAACAGATTTATTTATCGCATGAGCTTTTGTGGGATGAAATGGGATTTTCTCCCATAGAAGCTCATGCAATAAATAAATTCATTAGTCTTTAAAAGTGCCATAGAACTCCCTAACAGATTTATTTATCGCATGAGCTTTCCTGGGAGAAAATCCCACTTCGTCAGATGCTTTGAAGATAGGAAAGTTACAGAGTGGGATTTTCTCCCACGAAAGCTCATGCGATAAATAAATCTGTTAGTCTTTAAAAGTGCCACAGGACTCTGTTGTCTTTCTACAATAGACTAACCCGGCTACCCCTTTGGAATAGGACTCCCTGTTAGTTTTCATAAAGAGGAACTTGGGTGAGGGGGAGTGACACTCGCCTACTTCCCCCCCCCCCCTTTACTGCACAGACACACATTGGCAGCACCACGCGGAGAGAAGAGCCAACCCAAATAAAGCGGCAACTGGACCTTTCCACTCAGAGGCGCAGCAATCAGAGGGCGACTTCGACTTCACAGCGACTCACTCACCTCGAGGGCGTGAGCTGAAGCCGCTGCGCTCAGTCGGAGCTGCCGGCGCCGGCCCGTCAGGCCCCGGAGGGAGAGATTCCCTCGCGCGGGACATCTGCCAGCCCAGCTCTGTCGCCGCGTCCCAGGAGCGTCCGCCCCCCGGCAAGCCTAACACGCCACCCTGCAGGAACAAACACACGAGAGGCCTTTCTGGAGCGCCGCACACCCGCTGCCCTCGGGGCCAGGCTTGGAGAGAGGCCTGGCCCGAAAGCAGCAGCGGGGCAACAACTTTGCAACTTCGCCGCTGCGGGGGCGGGGACGTCTTTGGACGCCCAGCAGGCACCGGCTCAGGCCGCGGGCTCGGAGGGCGCCGGGGAGGGGAAATAGGGGACCCACCCCATGGAAAGGCGCCCCGCCCCGCCACACACATGCACATTGGCACTGCCTGCCGCTCGGCTCTGTGCTCCCCTCCTTCCCGGCAGGGGAGCCACTTACAGAGACTCCCAAAGCAGCGGCAGCAGCATCTCCCCCGGCTGCCCCTGCGCCTTTTCTCCAGCTGCGGCTGCTTCTCCCTCCTGTGCAGCCCCCGGGCGCCTACCGCCGCAGCAGCCCCGGCCAGCCCGCCCCTCTCGCGGCCAGCCGGCGCGCACACCGAAGCAGGGAGTTTTTGCGCCTTTCCCCCCACCCACCAAACGCTTCTTCTGTTTTTTCATCATTTCCGGAGACTGAAAACATCCAGTTCTGGCTGGCAGCGAGCGAGGCTTGGGGCGGCGGCTCCCCAGGTCCTGCTGCCCGTCCGGTTCTCTCGGCCCTGGGGCAGGCAGGGCGGCAGGAGTCGCAAGTGTTGCGCCCCGTCCCCAGACTGGCAGCATCCACCTTCGTACCCTTGGGGCTGGGGCGCTGACCCTGCAAGACCCCTGAGCAACCCGCCTCGCATCATCAGGCAGACGCCAAGGGGAAGAGACACCACTTTCTCTTCCAAAAAGTTCCGGCTTAGCCTGAGCATGCGGCTGTGCTCGAGTAGCACTTTTGAACTGGGCTAATCTCAGGCTCAGAAATTGTTCATTGTGATTTGAAAAACTTTTAGTTGCTTTTCAGGTTGAACCAGTTTGCAACTTCCCTGAGGTGACTGATCTGGAAAATAGGCCGGCAAGGTAAAGCCAAAACCTTCCATCAACAGCAGAGTCAGTGTAACATTTACATTTTATTGCAACATACCTTTAGTCTATTTAAAAACTTGGGTATAAAACTATACAAAAGGCCTGCACAGAATAAAGCAGCAGCAAAGATTTACAGGAAAGAAACCTAGAGAGCTAAACCACTTCCTTTCTTCCTTCAGTAACCTCATGCATCTCTCACTTGTCAGCCTTAGGCCATGATCATGCCTGTGCTTAGCTTCAATACCACCAGTGTTCCACTGGCTTCAATGGGATCATTCTTGATAGTAAAATTAAGCACATGCACTATATGTTGGTAGGATTGTGGACCTGAATATGCTTATACAAAGCAGACTCTTCTGTGTCAACATTTGTATGATTTGATGGCAATTTCCTTTAAACCCACTACAAGATCATACACTATATAGTTTGGTCCTCATATTTCAGCCTCATCTTTCATCAAAGCATACTTTCACATGTCTCAGAGACTTAAAAAAAAAAAACCAACTAACTAAGAAAAATGGACAAAATAGTCAAAGTGGTACAATTTTGAGAGGTAGATTCAAAATGGCTCGAGTGTTCTAGACAGAATTTTTCTTTCAAAGGAATCATACTTCTCCACAGTGTTTGTAATCACACATTACAGATTATAATTTCCTGGGTTTAGGAACCATCCTTATTTGCCAACAAAGCATTATGCAGCTTTGGCTCCCAATCTTATAACAAACGATATAAATGGAAGTTTTGCATTTGCTTTCAATTAAAACAAGATTGCATTTCTATGATGTTGCTCTATATTCATAATTTCCAGAGGGGTAGTCATGTTAGTCTGTGTACAGCAAAAACAGCGAGAGTCCTGTTGCACTTTAAAGACTAACACATTTCTTCGGGCATAAACTTTCATGGGCTCCAACCCACTTCGTCAGATTCAAGTGGGTGAAGCCCATGAAAGCTTATGCCCAAAGAAATGTGTTAGTCTTTAAGGTGCCATAGGACTCCCATTTTTGCTCTATATTTATAGTCAGCACTGAAAAGATAGCATGTGCAATCAGTTGACTCATGTTCATATCTGAGACATCGTAATTTTCTTCTCTGAGAATAGGAAATTACTGGCAAGTGTAGTGTTGCCTGGAAAATACTGACATTTTAATGACAACCACTGTAAATAATAATGAATAGTGCTAGTGCAAGAGAACCTGAAAGTGAAACCTACTAAAGAGCAACTGTTCACTCTGTTTGTTTATAAGGTGAGAAATAAAAAGGAAAAGTGAATATACAAATGGTGAAATTTAAATTTAATTATTTAGTTTTCTTTCAATTTTCAATTAATAATCTAAGATAGATTTAACAACCTGATATTTCATTTCCTAACAAAATAACCAGTCTTGAAAAGGTGCACGTGAAAGCTGTTAAATAACATTTTTGTTAGTTGTTTTTTGTACAAAGATTTTGTGTTCTTTTGTAAGATCATTTGTGTGAATAATTTTTATGGAATTTGCATAATTGTATTAAAGCAATCCAAACAATATTTACATTTAAGTTGCAGAATGTTTTATTCTGAAGCAGCCCAAAGTATTTAAACTGTATATATGTAGTCATGTATATAGGGATGGTGGGTACTAGCCCACAGAAATTCATATGCATAAAGCATCATGTAGGAATATTACTCAGAACACTACTGTGAAGTTGATGATAAATTATTATTCACATTTTGCCAACAGAGTAACTGAGACAGAAAAGTAAATGATCACGCTAAAGCTAGAAAGCAGGTTACTGGCAAAATAGAGATTAGAACTCAGAGCTTCTTGACTTCAACGTTTGTGCTCATACCTCAGAACACACATTACAAAACAGTGGAAGGAGCAAAATTTTAGCCAGGTACACTACAGCAAACTCTTACTTCTCCAAAACGTTGGATCATAATTGTCCATGCACAGGAAACATCTCACTTTTCAAGACTAACCTGTAAGATACACACAGTAAATTTCATGAATGATTGTATGAATCCACTCTGCCAAGTTTCAAGGCATCTACATATTATAGATCAGATGAGCAAACCACTAATCCATTACAACATTTTAAAACAAATGAATTAAAGCAAAACACATTCTCAGTTGAGACTGTCAATTCATTTCTGATATAGCTTTAGCAAATTTGCTTGGTAGCAAATTTAAGTTATCTTGGAGCAACATAATGTCAAAGAAATTCAAGGGTGCAAAAAAGTTCCTATTCAGCTCAGCGTGCAGCAAGAAATTAACAATGAATCCTGTATCCTGAATCTCAATGAGTTCAGCTGTTGTCATCATTGATGGGATATGTCAACCATAAGTAAAGACACTGCAATAAGCCAGCATGAAGGGAATGGACCCATTCACATAACAGCATGTTATAATTCTTCTAATAGAAACATTGTTCCTCTAAAGTAAGGGAGACAATACAGTACCCCAAAAATAATTCTTGAGTTTTATAATTGAGAATTTGCAGCACTCCGGAGTCGGGAAGTTCTCAATTAAGTTTCTAACCAACCTACCAATCTGTATCACCCTTCACATATTGTTTGGGACAGAGAGATACATGACAAAGTGCCCCCTCCCCACTCTTGTTGCCACAGCTCTGAGTTTCATCACTATCTTTTTTCTATAAAAAAAATACAGAATCCCTTTTGTTATTCAAAGATTTTAAAGCTAAAGTAGACCAATATGATAATTGTCTGACTTCCTGCGTAAGATAGGCCTTAGAACACCCTGAATCAAGCCCAGTAATGTGTGCTTGAATTAGAGCACATCTTGTAGAAAGACATCCTGCGTTGAGATTTAAAATTTTTAAGTAAATCCACCATGTTTCATATTAAGTTGTTCCAATGAATAATCATCAATGCTGTTAAAAAGTTGTGCCTTATTCCTAATTTGAACTTCTCAAGCTTCAATTTCTAGCCATTGAACTTTAATGGATAATGGTTTGTTTCTTTCTGAAAGATAGATTTGTATAGCAGTGAAACCATTTGCTATAGTGCTTTTATGATGTGTATGCATAAACGTACCTTGGTTGGCTTCAAATATAAAAAAAAATCATTTAATTTTTTTTAAAAAATGCTGTTTGCACAATGCAGAGATGCTGTACAAAACTGGTATCATTTGCCAGATATTAGCTTAGTCCAGTGGTTCTGAACCACTGTGTTGGGACACAAAGATGTGTCAAGAAGAGCCTGGAAGTGTGTCACGGAAAATTGGCAGCACAGCTTGGAGCTAGTTCAGGGCTCCTGCCACCCTCTGCCCTCTGCTGCCCTTAACATCCTGCTCCTGCTGCACAACACAGACAGCAGCCAGGGCCAGATGAGTAAAGAGGCATAGGGGCTGCAACCCAGAAATCCAGGGCAGTGGGCTGGGGTGAGTGCATCACCTGCCCCACACACAAACCTGGCCCCATTGAGCCAGATCGACAGGGCACCAGTCTGCACTGGCTTTACTCTTCCCTGACCTAGGCACCCAGAGTGCTGCATCTTTCAGAGTGCCGCAGCCTCCCAAGCACTCCTAGGGCAAGCGCCACCGCCACCAGCAGTTTGTAGTGTGTCACGCAGGGGAATATCATCTGTTAGGTGTGTCACAATGGAAAAAATGTTGAGAACCACTGGCTTAGTCCACCCAAATACTTGCAAAATTCTGAGTTCCTCCTATCAGTAAGAGTACTCAGCACCTTAGAGTATTAGGCTTTTTGTGCAAAGAGGACAAGAATACCTATTACAGCTTTCTCCATTTAAGACCAGTTGGTTTAGGTAGTACAAGTTCAAGCCATCCCTTCTGACTCTGAAAACCTGATTCCCACTTTTTAATATTTTAATTAATATTCATATAATACTTAAACTTCCCACAGTACTTTTCAGAAACAGAATAAGGATATAGTCTCTACCCTGGGAACTTTACAATGGCCCAAGAGACAAATGTAACAAAAGAATGTAAAGATTTTTTTTAAGGGGGGGGAAGGGGGCAGGAAGAGAGAGAGGGAGATGAGAGAGTTAAAGCACAGAATGTTATGTTATAAAAGAATATTATGCTGCAAATGAAGTTTTGATGTATTCTTTTAAATTTAGTATGAGGTGAGGCGTATACAACGCAGAAATGGAGGTCAGCAGTGAAAAAGCAAGGTGAAAAATACAGAATTTTAAGGAGAGTAAGGATCTTTGGTGCAGTGGGAGGGGATGCCATTGGTTCCACCACACAGCATTTTGAGTTTTTGGATCTTTTCCTAAATGGTTTGAAATTCTTCTACGGCATGTTTAAAAGATTCATTGCCATAAATTGCCATGCCCCAGAGTGAATCAACATAAAGCAAATCAGACACATCCATGGATGCTTGAAATAAAGTTGAAGAAATATAAAATAAAACCCTTTCACTGCTACAAATGTAGTGCAATCATATATGTTCCATTTAAATGAGACAGTTGATCTCTGCTATAGTCCTAATGAGGTCATGACATGTCAGCCCACTTCTTGTGGTCCACATTTTTACTCCATTATGCCATCCATTAGCCTTGGCGAAGAAACACTTATCTTGTTGGTGTTGGCTTGTGGTTCTTATTCCCCAATCCTCACCTCCATTGAGTTACTTGAGTTTAGTCCTTACCTGCATTGAAATTACAATTGGTGCAGCTGTGAAGAATGGTGAGGGCCCTAAGCTATCTTTCAAGCCTTGTATACAGTTAAAATAAGCAATGGTGTAATCTAAAGAAGACTTAAGGACTGCTCTAAATTATGTTAGCTTTAGCTTTAGTAATCCCACAGAGGCCCACTGTACTGGCTGACATGCCACCTCTTCCTGGCCTTTCCCTACTTCCCATGAAGGGCGGACCAGTTGGCATAGAGCAGACTGTAATGGCTCTATGCCATCTGAGGATTGCTCTCAGACAGGGGAATCCCTGGCTACCCATTTTATGTAGCTTTCTGCTTTCTGCATGCTTTTTGCTGTCCCAGGTAAGTAGTGGAGGATTGACCACAACAAGGATTGAAAACTGGACCTTTGAGTTTTAGTGGAATGTGATTATTTAGGCCTTGTACACACTACAAAGTTATTGCGCGGTAAGGCTCCTTACCGCGCAATAACAAGGAAAGCGTACACACACAAAAGCCTCTTGTTGCGCGGCAAGAGCCCTCTGGCTGCGCAATATATAAACCACCAAAACGAGCGTGGTAAGACTTATCACGGAACAGTTGTTCTGTGGTAGATACTGTGTGTACACTTTTCGCGCAATAGACAGCCTCCGGAAATGTCCCAGAGTGCCAAACCGGGCCACTCTGGGACATTGGAGCTGTCAAATATGTCAATTTCACTGCTCTAGCTGAGCAGTGAAATTGAC
>ML685797.1:4795180-4826034 GCA_007922175.1 Pelusios castaneus
GCTGGGCTAGAGGGCTCGCTGCAGGCAGTGCATGGTGGGACAGGTGCCCACCATGCACTGCTCTTCTTTCGCAAAGGAGCATTCACACGGTGAATGCTCCTTTGCGAAAGAAGCTGCAGTGTGTACACGAGAAAGCGCTATAGTTATAGCGCTTTCCTTGTCCCGCAATAGAAGTTATTGCGGGACAAGTCTGTAGTGTGTACATAGCCTTAGTTTGTCTATATTTAATAAAGCTGTGTTTTCAACCAAGGTTAGAAGTATATTCAAAATACATTTATTTTATAAGTTCAGCAACGTTATAATTTAAGGAATGTAACTCACACTGTAAAGCAAAATAAAATATGGGACAGATTCATCCCGGCACAATAACAGAGAAGTCAAAGGAGTTACACCAGAAATGAATTTGGCTCAGAAGCTTTATCCTACTTATAGCAATGTAAATCATGTGGCATGCTTTACAGTAGTTTCAGCTATTTCTTAGCAAGCTCAAGCAGGTAGTTCACTCAAGCAGGTAATAGAGCTAATGTAAAAAGGGAATAGATCATATAGTGAAGCATACAAACTGACATCTCATCACAACAAAATGTCTACTAGCAATTCATTGTATTCTGACAAACAAAAATTATTCAAAAATCAAATATAAGTGAGTGAGTTGGGTTGCAACAATTAATTTATTTGTAGCATAGTCTCTGCATTTAACTTTTCACAGTTGTATACAACCTTAAAGAGAGCCTGTCAATAGGAATCTTCCATTTCAATAATTTCTGAAAGAGCCCCCTTCCAACACTGTATATTGATTTGTTGTTAAATCCTTTAATAACATTTTTACAGGGTTTTTTTTTTTTTCTGCTCCCCTGTTGATGTTTATAAGGATCTTCCTGGTAAAGAACAGCCAATGGGCAACAACACAAAATCACAACTGAATGGGACAGAAAATACAAACCAGTGCTGCTGACTGAACACAAAATACTGTCACACATACAAGTAAACAAACTGAATAAAACTGAAAACAATTATTTTCCTCACCTGCATCTTTCAGTTACAGTAATCTTTGGTGTTACTTATCTTTATTACAGGTAAAAGAAAGTTGAGAGAAACGTGATTTTCAAGTTGACTGTTACTCCTTTCTCTTTTATAACTCAATAAAAATTTGGATGCAGTGTCACTCACTATTTATAATTTCCACACATACAATTGTAAATACTCATTAAAATTACATTAGTCTCTCAACTAATAATTTGTCACCATCAAGTGAAGCTACTAGAGGTACAATACGCAGAATTACACACAAACACACATGCATACACACTCCTCCGCATACACAAAAAAGATTTCCATATAAAAAAGGCTATGCAACCCTTTCAAAATATTAAAATGAAAAATATCAAAAATATGCCTATTATACAAATGAATGAATAATGCATTGGAATGGAATACTGTATAATATTATACTATGTTACATCAGGATATCAGATCAAGGGACCCGTAAAGATTTAGTCAAGTTTTTTGTGTTACTCTTAATATGCATTCATGACATACACCATAATGTCTCCTTTTGAGCTGTTACAGTGTATGCTATGAATGGATATTAACAATACTATGCATTCAATATTATGGATTCATAATATAGAATGCTCTTAGTTATATACAATGCTTTATTACATTTACATATTCAGAGCATATCTTGTAACAGTTCCTTTGGAACCATTAATGTGTATGCTGTGAATATGTATTAACAGTAGAATGTATTTGCATATCATGAGTTCATAATATTGAATGCATAGTAAAACCTTTTATAAAAAGTGGTTACTATACATATGCACAGAAGCCATTCACTCATGCTTCTCACTCATACACCTCTGCCATTTTGTGCGGTTGTTTCTCACTTATGTCTGTGCATCTGTTGAGGAAAACCAGTTCTGAATAGTAACAATTCAATGAACTGTGTTCCTACTGCAAGGTATTTCATAAAGTCATTTCTTTTTTTCTCTCTCAAGTCCTTCCCAGGGCTGCTCCTGGCTATGCACCATCCCCTTACTCAGGGTTGAGCCTAAAGATTTTAGCTGGCAGAGCTGGGTATGTACTTTTAATGCCAGAATGTGAACCCTTTTCCCATTGGTGAGCATTTACTTGCACAAGAAGTGCCACTGGAGCTAGCTGGACTGCTGTGACACTACTCTTGGGGTGCCCTGAACTGTGAGTCAATGTTACCCCTCTCAGCCTCAACAAGTGAGAGCTTTGCTGCTGCTAAGTTACGTGGTAGCTCTCTGACACACCAGCGTGTCTACCTTACCAGCAAACCCTACAGAACTCTGCCAGTCCAAACCTTGCCTTGCAGGTAACAACTAGCAAATCCCAATTCCCATGTCTCTGCATTGTCCTGTCCCTCTGACTGCATGCTCACAGAAGTTATTAAGTTCGCTCCCTCCAGAGAGACAGTATGTTAAATTATTTGTGAACTCACTCTTCAGTTTAATACACAGTACTGAAATGGTTTGATAATGGTGATAACAGTTAGGAACAAAAGAGACAGGTATGGTTACCAGTAAACAAAACAAAATAATTAAAACTTAATTTCAGCAAGTTACTTTCTTTGTCTAAGCAGATTTCTTACTTACAGTCAGTTTCCATGTACTGACTTCATAAACTCAGGGGGTGCTGTTCCCCTATGCCTAGATGATGGATAACTCAAATGTCTCTGCCTCCTTTTTATTATTCCATAGTTAACTGAGTCTGTTTCAAGAGCTAGGAAAGCTTCCTGGAGGCGCAGACTCCATTGTTCCCTCGTGATCATTAAGCAATCATCTCCCTCAGTTTCTAATTTCATGGCTTTATTTACCTTATATGTACATTTTTTTAACTGCCCTGTGCAATCAAGCTGGCCAGACAATACACATTTCTTTGTCTAGGGAAGGTTCAGCTTCATGTATGACCTGCCAAATAAACATATTTTCAGCACACATTCATAACTCTGAATACACTCCATTCATACATCACACAGTGATTATTGGGACAAAAGTGTTACCAGTTTATATGTAATACTTTACACAACTCCTTGAAGATAAAGACGTTGACAACAGTGAATTGAAGCAATGTGTGTGTCAGGCCTGATGTGAGTTGTGGTGTGGTGTGTCCTCCGCCAATTGGTATTGAGGGATTCCACAAGTGTTCATGCGAGCAACTAGCCTTGGGAGTAAAGGGTATACAGACCTGCCTGCAAAGCAATAAGACACAGCAAGTATAGCTTTATTCTACCACCCTTACTCATGTTGAACACTACTGTATTCTGTACACAATACCATTGAGTACATAAAGGACTGTGAGGTGGTGATGCATGAGCTGTCTTCCCAGGGATTTCCCCATGCAAGAAGAATCCCCAGCTAGCTTGCTAAGTTTATGTTGGCTTGCACTGCCAAGGCTGGATGCTTTTACTCCAACTACTTGTTTTCTGGGGGATCAAGGAAAATACACCTCAAGATAACTAAGGGTGATGGTATCTGGTCTTGAGTGACTCTGGGCAGCTGAAATGTGCAATAATCTTCAGAAATATATAAAGTGAATTGTCCTATCTCCATTCAACTGAGAATCACTTTACAGAATACCTTGCTATGAATGCTTATAAGACATTCTTTTGTACTTATTGGTGTCAGATCACCTTATTTCAGCTACTTCATCCTTCCTCTGAATGAGATTAAATAATTTGCAAAAGAGCATAATCATGCCTCTTCCACCATAGTCTAACTTTCACGTGTTCTTGATACACTTCCTGTTTTCTTCTGATAGATTTTTTGTCTTTAGTGTCACACAGTATTTCTGTTTTGGATGCAACCTTAACCCTAAAATCTCCTCACTCATCGTATGAATGATACCTTTCACCTCTGCCCAGAATTGTTCTGTGTTGTGCCTCTATATCTAAAAGAGGAGAAAAGTGTCCATCAAATGTATTTTAAAAAATCACCATAGTGTAAGTTCCAAAGGAGCAGCTGTATTAGTCTAGGTTAGCAAAATAAACAAGGAGTCCTTTGGCACTTTTAAAGAATAACAAGGGCCCCTTGTTCATAGTGTAAGTATTTTTCAAAGCTTCAAACACTATAAACTCCTGAGTTTTGGGGTGAATTTTGAAGTCTTAAGAGCAGAGGAAATCCTTTCTGAGTGACAAACTGGCTTTAGACTTGGATGTTCCACTATAGCTCAGTTATTTGCTTTTCATCAAATCTTACAGCAATACAGTTCAGCAAACTCATTTTGTGCATTCATTCACTTTAAAAAAGCATTTGACTCCATTAACAGAGAAAATCTGTGACAAGTCCACAAGCGATATGGTTTTAGGGGCAAACTGATTGAAATACTGCACTCTGCGTAGCACAGCATGACATGTCGTAAGAGTCAAACAAGATCTGATTTAGTTTTTTGAAGTGAAAATTGTAGTTAAACAGGGATGCATACTCAGTCCAATACTTTTTGCTCTGTATTTAAACAACATCTTGCCCACCTTACTTAGGAACACTGATGGAGGCTACATGGTATCAGAGCAAATTATCTTTCACTTTTGCAGACCATATCCAAATGATAATGTCCACAGAAAATAACACCCAAGAAGCAGCAATTAACATGTACTCAACAGCCAGAGAATGGGATTAAAATTGAATGAACAAGCTATCAGTAACATCAAAAATCAAGAAAGAGGCTAAACTAGTCATTAACAGTGTAGATATTGAATAAGCAGACAGGTTCTGCTACTTGGGCTACATCCTAACACATGAGAAGTGCTACGAAGATGACAGTGACAAGCAGATAGCTGCTGACAGCAGAACATTCATGTGCCTGAATAAAAACATGTGGAACCTTAAATCAGTGTCCATGGCAGCAAAAACCAGATTATATGCAATGTAAAACATGGGTCTTGACAAAGCATGAAGAGCCAAAAGAGCACTTGAAATGAAGTGCTTGCATCATATCCTAAGAGTGACAAAGCTAGACAAATTAAGAAATGATTACTTCCATAGATGTCTGAAAGTGCAATGCATGCTTGCAGTCATCAAAAGGCACTAACTAGAATGGTTCCACCACATTGCTAGATGTGTCCATGCTGATTGCCTAACATTATTCTCTGTGGAAGAGTGCATGGTGAGAGACACCTGAAATCCAAGAAGAAAGTGCTATACAATAGACAGTATATGAAAACATCTGAGACACCACCCAGCAACTTTAACAGGAGGATCTAAAAAGATGTGAATAGAATCAGCTATAATCTTAGCCCTACCCAACTTTGGCAATGGAAAAAGGATATGAATATGATGATTGCCTTATTAATTATTATTATTAGGCAATGCAATTTCATAATAAGATAAGGTAAACAATACAAATCAATGAACTAGAATTGTATCTTTACTGAGCAGTTTCACACGAATGTGACCTCTCTGATAGCCAGAAGTTTCAAAATACGTTCAGATGTATTACTTTAATAAGCATTATTATTAACTAGTATTTCACTACATAATCTAAAGCCAGTTAAAATCTTAATATTACTTTGGATACAGTTTCTCCTTTATGTTTTAAGAGGCACTCAGGTAATTGATAGCAAATATCCAATATCTACAATCCAAGAACCAGATGTTTGTAAAACCTTACATAAATATAACAGTGCCTCAGCTGGAAAATTAAGAGGTCATAGGATAGAAACTAAGACCAAGAAAGTCCCCAAAATACAGAAGAAACAATGGAAACAAGTTAATAAGAGGGAGGGTAATCCTGCCTAGTAGAATGATCAAGTAAATGTCTTGGCATAATTATTTATCAAAGTTACAGTGGAAGAAAAAAACACTGAAATTTTAGAGTTTTCTCTTTATAAAATAAATGGTTACCATTACAGTTAAGCGGGTAAGGATATTACTTTGTATAAATTCCTCCATTTCTCTCTTTCTAATATATTTTATTCTTACCATTTTTGAAGTATTAATGAAAATGCTGTAAAAGTTGTAATGTTAAAGTATAATTTTATTTAACTCTATTTTATGTTATCAAGCCTCATAAACAGCGTCATGTAAACTTATAGAAGCAGCTATTTGGGGAGCTGAGGCGGGCTTTTCAAAACAGGCAATATAATACAAATAAAAAGTTTTATTTAATTATTTAGTAACAATCCAACATGACAACTGTTGTCTCTTATTTTCTTGATGGATGTATATGCTTAAAATTCCCGTGACCTGCAAATTTCCTTAATCATCAGCAACCAACAAAATTATATACTCTTGTAGCCTTCCAGGGTAGATCCTAGCAGGTTAGTCTTTAAAAATACATGCAAGATTTATGTAAAATTGTTTTTATTTTGAATTATTATTGACTATTTGATGCTAATAAAAGTAAGGGTCTGCAGAACACAACCTAAAGCCAAGTATAAAGCAAGCAACTATCGTACAACCTGATCATGCCAGTGGAAATGACCAGGCCCCAGAAATGCTGTCATGTAACGTCTATTGCCTGGACGTCACTGCTAAAAATATGTATCTTTTATCTCAAGGTAACTAATACACAAGATCTATCCTGAGGTCAATAACACAATAGAGACCAGGCACTTCAGTTTTACTGCAATATAAAATTGCTGAGGTCAACCCCTGGATTGGTAGTGGGCATTTAGTTACCCTAAAGAAAAACATTGCTTTTTTTTAGCAGCAAAGATTATGTGGCTTCCAGGCAATGAAATCTATGATTTTACATCCCCAAGACATT
Organism: Pelusios castaneus; assembly: GCA_007922175.1. Classification (NCBI taxonomy): domain Eukaryota; kingdom Metazoa; phylum Chordata; order Testudines; family Pelomedusidae; genus Pelusios; species Pelusios castaneus. Next base: position 4,801,910 of record ML685797.1, read on the forward strand.
GGAGATAACTTAAATAAGGCCCTGAATTTGTGCACAGTTTACCTGACTGTACAGCTGTAGGGGCAGAGTTTTAAAAAGTCACTTGGCTCAAACAGCAGATGGCTGAAACCTCACTCTCACTCTTGCTGTAGGCAATTCTGGGGCTGGGAGTACAGCATGTTTCCTATATAGACAGACAATCTTTTGATTTTAACTTCCTAATCATGGAAGGTTCTCAGATACCAGTTATGGTATCAGATTAGGATAGATTTTGGTATTTTTAATTGGTTTACACTGTAAATATAATAGAAAGGAAATCAATTAGAGATTTTTCTATATAAAACCTATAGGATTATAGCCTGTTTTGTTAAAACCATTTGTGGCTCAATCTTACGCCCATTGGAGTCAGGGAGATCAGCCTTTGGACTAAAAATTGGGAAAGGATTATAGAGGGCCTCTCAATGCATGCTGGGATTATATCCTCTTCAACAGAAGAGCCAAATTGTGTCTAGAAATTTCACTCCTGGTGAAACAGGGGTACCAATAAGAATTCTATGAATTATGTCTCACAGCAATAGAATTTCCATTCCTATTCCAAAACCGTTTGTTCCAGGATACAGTTAGAGCCAGGCCAGAAATAAATGCATGATCTTTTTCTCATTGAAGCCAATGGAAGTTTAAACTATTGACTTAAGTGGGAGAAAAGGTGTGTTCTAATTATGTAGCAGAAAAGAGAGACACTGACCCAAGAATGCAGCAAGAATGTGTTTAACAGCACAGTGTTTGCAGCAACCCTATTAATCAATTCAAAGGGAAAAACAGACTAACATTAAAAAAAAAAAAAGCTTCTGATTCATCCTTCACCAGTTATAGGACAGGCCCAACAAGGAAAGCAATAAGATGCCACTGGTCATCACCCCTCCCACTGCCCCGCCAAGTAAAACCTCTCCAGCACATCATCAAGGATCTACAGCCTATGCTGGAAGACAATTCCCCCACTCTCTCAAGCCTTGGGAGGTAGGCCAGTCCTCAGTATAGACAGCCTGTCAACCTAAGGTAAATACTCACCAGAAACTGCACACCATACAACAGAAACACTAAGCCAGGTATCTATCTCTGCAACAAACCCCATTTGCCAGCTCTGACCACGTATCTACTCAAGTGACATCACATAGGACTCAACCAAAATAGTCACTCCATCAGGAGCTCATTCACCTGCACATCTATCAATGTGATATATGCCAGCCATCATGGGATAACGATGCCTCTTTGCCATATACATTGGCCAAACTGGACTGTCTCTACACAAAAAAATAAATGGACACAAATCAAATATCAAAAATGGTGACATTCAAAAACCAGTAGGGGAGCACTTCATTCTCCCAGGACACTCAGTAATTGACTTGAAGATTACCATACCGCACCCAAACAACTTCAAAAACAAACTTCAGCATGAAACTACAGGGCTGGAATTCATATGCAAACTTGGCACTCTCAGAATAGGTCTGAATATGTAGTGGGTGTGGCTAGCTAACTACAAAAGGTAATTTTCCCTCTTTAAACATTCTCACCAATTGTTGTTAATGGGCCGCTTCTACACTGTTTGAATTGACCTTTTTAACTCACTCTTGTTTGCATGTGTATATATACCTAACATATTGCAGTTTTCAGTTCATGTATCTGACAAAATGGGTTATTCCCACAAAAGCTTATGCCTTAATAAATGTGTTAGTCTTTATAAGAGCCATACTGGATTCATTTGTTTTGCTGAAATAGACTAACATGGCTACCCCTCTGGAAATTGGGAGGAAAGGTATAGCTCATGGGTCACAAAATCATAGAATCATAGAAACTGGAAGGGACCACGAGAGGTCATCAAGTCCAGTCCCCTGCCCTCATGGAAGGACCAAGTATCCTCTTAAATCATCACTGACAAGTGCTTGTCTAACCTGCTCTTAAAAACTTCCAATGATGGAGATTCCACAACCTGCCTAGGCAACTTATTCCAGTGGTTAATGACCCTGACAGTTAGGAAGTTTTTCCTTATGTCCAACCTAAACCTCCCTTCCTGTAATTTAAGCCCATTGCTTCTTGTCCTACCATCGGCAATTAAGAAGAACAATTTTTCTCCCTCCTCCTCATGACAACCTTTTAGGTATTTGAAAACAGTTATCATGTCCCCTCTCAGTTTCTTCTTTTCCAGACTAAACAAACCCAGCTCTTTTAAACTTCCCTCAAAGATCAAGTGTTACAGACCTTTAATTATTCATGTTGCTCTTCGCTGGACTTTCTCCAATTTGTCCACATCTTTCTTTAAATGAGGCACTCAGAACTGGACACAATACTCCACTTGAAGCCTAATCAGGGCAGAGAAGAGCAGAAAAATTACTTCTCGTGTCTTACTTAAAATACTCCTGTTAATACATCCCAGAATGGGGTTTGCTTTTTTTGCAACAGCATTACACTGTTGACTCATATTTACCTTGTGGTCCATTATGACACCCAGAAGAATGAGCATGATCAAAATAAAAAAGGCATATTATTTACCACCATTAACTGAAAAAGAATTTGTACAGTAATTGACTTGAAGATCACCATACTGATGGTACAGTTTCTTTCCGTACAGTTTTTTGTAAGTATGAAAAAATATAAACTTCTATATCAAAATATCTCTTCTCCTTTATGACTCAAGGAAAAGATAATAAAGATAACCAGATCAAGCACATATTCAAAAGAAATAAAATGATTCCTATAAAGTTGGGGAGAGTTGACTGAAGTGATCTGAGTCAGTGATTTAAAATACTTGCGAACACAGAAGGATGGTTCAAATTTCTGACCCAATATTTTTACAGACTAAAGAAAAAACTTTATTCAAGTTCTTTAGCATTTTCTGATAATTACAGTATTCTCACATTATAAGACTTAATATTTTGTAAAGGATTTTTATTTTACAATGGAGTAAGGTGTTGATTCAGATTATGTCCTACATTTCTCTCTCTCACCCTGCACCCCTAATAAAAGTTTGAAAATATGGCTTCCCCAAGAAAGCAATGGCTTAAACTCTTCTCTCCTGTGACATCCTCTAATGAGGATTTTAGCAATGGTCAGCTACAGAAGATATCAGCAACAGTGGAGGCTGTGTATTTTTAAAAAAAATTATAATAGAATAAATTCTGATCTAATTTATACCAGTCCTGAAGTCATTATTTAACTTCACAGTAGTATAAATGCAATCAGAATATCGACTGGTGCACAAAACAATATTTGAAATGTTGTATTCATTTGTACTGAGGTTTTGCAGCACACGTGCGCACACACACAAACGAATCATAGCAATTTTTTGGAATCTGGTAAATTAAAGCAAAGATTTTAGAAATACTCTATAGAAAATATATATATAAAAGTAGCTGTCTAGACACCCATTTTTAGATATACTCTGTATGTGTGAAGGATATGCTACAGTAGACCATGAGATTATACATTTATCCTCATTTGTGAAGGTGAATGCCTAGAACGCACAAATGGCACCGAATAAAATATTTTATCCTCATCAATATTTATTAGAGGAGACAGGGTAACACTAAGGCAAACCTATAGCACTAAAAAAGGAAAATGCCTTTGAAAGGATAACATAGCAGAAGAGCTAGAGTTCTTATTATGCAATAGTTTAAAGGTCTTCTATGGAAGGGGTACTTATTTCAACCCCAAAGTAGCATCAAAGAACAAAGGTATAATCATCATCTAAATGTGACAGTTCTGTTGACAGGACGTAAAATCACTGTAAACATGTGAAAATAAGTTAAGGTGACAAAATGAAAATAAAACGGTGGTACTAGACACTGAGAATTGCTGTGTTCATTGTGTTGTTCAGTGCTTCAATTTTTTTTAATTGATAAGGTATAAAATAATGAAGTTAAATAATTTGTCACCAGATTCTTTTCCCTCTACTAATTAAAAAACAAAACCAATAGTTGACTTTTCCCTTCTTTGGCTTTTGGTTGCATTTTTAAAATGTGCATATTATTTATACATTAAAAATAAATATATAAATATGTTTAGAAATTATTACTTTTTTGTGGGACCTGTGTGACTTAGGGAATTAACGGGGCAGATCCAGGTAAAGGGACTTTGTTCATGTAGTATGGTTGCACTGCTGTGGCTTCTGATATTCTGTGGAAAAACAGAAGACTTCTATTCCCTGCATGCTCTCTCCAGCACTTTTCACAAACACTGAATACTCTAACAGGGAAAAAAAAAAAAAGAAGCTTTTATTGTTCTGTTTGTGAGCAGTATTGTACCTGTCAGTAGTGTAAATTAGTATGGCCTGTAGCATAATGACACAGCTGTGATCAGCAGAAGCCCTTGAGAGACCTGGGTTCATATATGACCAAGAGCTTCTCATAGGATATCTTCTCTATAGGCTCCCTCAGCTTTGGAATTTAAATCCCGCTCCCCAAGTCTTGACCTTGCAGGCCCACTGTAAAGCTTGTCTGCTCAGCAACATTTGGGGATGGCGCAGACAATTAGAGTGGTGTGATTTGGGGAATATGAGAGTGGGTAATTTTGATTTGTAATACGTTTCAGGACTGATGCTGATTTGTATAGCAGGAAATGGGGAGGGGCCCATGTTCCTGTTTGCATTGTAAACATTTTTGTATTTAGTTTTTTTAATTAATAGCAAGGTCACATACAGCCCATTATAGGCTTCCATTTCTGTTAGCGTATTAACATCTCAATAAATGAAACAAACTGACAAAATTCATAGATTCATAAATGTGAAGGCCAGAAGGGACCATATGATCATGTAGTTGAACATCTGAATCTCATAGATTATAATATTTCACCTGCTAATTCCTCCATTAAACCTGCAACTGTTTGGTTAGTCTGGGTACTGTTTTTTGATAGCATCGCAACTTGATGTAAAAGTATAGAAAACTATGATACAGTAGCAAAACATTCCAAATTTAAAAAGACTCAAATTTCTGTAATCATTATTTGGGGCAAGAAATAATCTTAACTCGTGAATGCTGAAACAGAATAAATATACTGGGTCAAATTTAAATGATGATACAAGATGCATATAACTTGAACAATCCTGCTGATAACTTTTCTTCCTACAGGCATGTCTGTCTTTCCTCTTGGGAATTATAGCAATAACAAAAATAACAAATACAACAATTTAAACCCACTTATTGATATGTAACTCATGCCACCATTCACATCACCACCACATCTGGCTCATCATTCTCATGACCCACCAAAGTTCACATGTAAATGTATAATATCTCTAAAACTTAATCCAGTCTGATTAATGGATCAAGTTCATGGTGGTGGTGTATATGAGGCAATTTATGGCTTTTGAGGGTGATTAATTGCTGAAGTAAAGCAGAGGCATTTGGTAAACTCAAGCAGGGCCAGATTATTGCAGGAGATAAAGGGGCTTAAGCCCTGGGCCCCAGTCAAAAGGGGCCCCCGCATTCCAGCCCTTAAAACCCCTATGATAATCCAGCGCCCCCTGCCTGACTCAGCATTCACATATAATTTATTATTTATATTCCTACTGCCATTGTAATTGGCAGCAAGGATCTTCTGTCTACCCATCCTGTTAGGTGCTGGTACCCTGTATAAAGCAGATGAAATTCTGCAGTCTCATTGTAGCTCTTTAACTTCTTCAGGAATTCAGAAAGAAATTAGAAAGTTCTGTTGCTAGACTGGCAGTCAAAAGAAAATAATATTAAAGTCTAGTCCAACTCACCTATGGTATTACTGACATGGTCACATTTTAGTCACTTACCTGCCTCAAAGTATAGGGGAAGATGTGATAACTAAATAAGAGCTACCACTTGTCACAACTGGAACAAGGGTGGTCAAAACAAGTGACTGGAGCAAGAGTCAGGAGTCAGGCCAAGTCAGATACCAACAGGTGTGAATCCAAGACATACAAGAGGGCAAACTAAGAGTCAAGCATCAGAATTCAGGCAGGGTCAGGTTACTAGAAGGTCAAAATTTGGCACCAGGTTACAGATAGCCATCAATGGGCAAAGTCAAAGACAAACCAAGGTCAGAAGCCAGAGTCTAAGGTTTATCGCAAGTAGAGTCTGGAGCAGACACAGGCAGGCAATCTGTGTTATTTCTCAGACAGAGCCACCAGCTAATCAATCAGTGGCTGTGAGAGGCCATCAATCAGGTCCTGTTGAGCAGTGCTTTCTTTTGAGCCCAGCCTCACAGGGGTCTCTTGTGGGAGCCCAGCCTAAGCCTCTCATAATGATGCAAATGTGTCAGCAGTCCAGAACCCCCATGATTCCAGTCTATAGTTTCTTACATCATCTCCCAGTTGAACCCATCCTTTTGGGTTGGTGCCAGTCCAGATTTGTCCAGGTGATCCTTGTGGAATTCTGTCACTAGGTCAGGCATATGGTCACAGAAAGCAGGCCCCCAAGTACACTCTTCCAGACAGAAACCTTCCCAGTCCACTGGATAGTACAGGCAGCCATGTGTCCACTGGGAATCAAAGATGATATGTCCTATGTACATGTATGAACACAGATGGTGTGTATTTTGTACATGTACTTCACAATTCTGGATTTTGACTAGTAGTTGGTGTAGTTTGGTCACAGAAGGGATTCTCATGTAGGACTTCAGAAGGGCAACGTGGAAAATTGAGGGAAGCTGGAGTTTAAAGGCAACTGGGTTAATGCGTTGACATATTGGAAAGGGTCCCAGGAACTGGCGATCCAATTTGTGACAGGCCACTTGGTCTGGAGGTCAAAACAAACAAGAAGTCCTGTGGCACTTTTAAAGAATAATAAATTTATTTATCGCATGAGCTTTCATGGATATAATTCCACTTCATCAGATGCACGAAATGGAAACTGTAGTATGTTAGGTGGTCTGGGGGTGTTTGCTGGCAAGCTACACCTTCCCTTCTGGCCTAATGTAAATACTGAAGCTTATTGTTCCCATGCTTTTTGCAGGCCTTCTTTTCCTCATCCACAATGAGATGACTGTTGGACCCAGTCAGTGGCATCAGGTTCGGGAAGTCTGCTGGTAATTCCAGATGGAAATGGGGGTGGAACCCATAATTAGCTAAAAAGGTGCTCTGACTCATGGATGCATGTTTAGTGTTTTAAAGGAAACTCTGTATATGGCAGGAGTTTAGACCCGCTGTCTTGATGATAATTTGCAAAGTACGTCAAATACTATTCAGTATTTGGTTCATCCATTCAGTTTGTCCATCTGTTTAGGGATGGTATGCATCAGAGATGGATATGTAAATGTCCAGTAGCTTGAATTCTTCATGCTAGAAGTGAGACATGAACTGTGAGCCTCAGTCAGAAACTATGTGGTGGGGAGTCCATGGAGCTGAACCATGTAGAACAGTAGGAGTTGGGTGGTAGTGTCAGCAGAAGGTAGGTGATTGCAGGGATTAAGAGGGCCATTTTGGTCATGTAGGTCCACTGCCTTCAGTGGTGGAAGGAAGCCCCCTGCTGGGGGGTGGACCAGCTGGCCCAGGAGCAGGGCAGGAGCACAAAGCCTGGCCTCTGTTTTCAGGGCCCTGCTCCACCCCCAAGTTCCCGCAGACAGGAGTGCTCTCGGCGCTCCCGCAAGCCCCGCCAGCACTGAGTGGGATATGGGGGACTGATCAAGTAGAATTAGAGAAACTTTTTATTAGAAATATTTAACAAAATAAGGCCACTTAATGGCCTCAATAATTTAAGCTCAGCAATAGTATAACAGCCCTTTACATTTATATAGTGACATTTTTATTTTAGCCTATGACAGGGCTATTTTTGTGATGGTACTCAGGGGTACTGAGTACTGGCACCTTTTTTTTTTACAGCGATGTGGCCCCAGCTCCTGCTGTCGCTGGCGACAGACCCAGGTCCCTGGCCAAATCCCAGCACCTTCTTTTAAAAAAAACAAAAAAACACTGGAGTATGATAACACACGTATAAGAAATCCACAATTATAAGGCATACAGGACAACATTGTTCTTGCATATTTACTAACACATAAGCATTTTAATTAAAGTTGTTGCTATAATGGAACGGTACCATACGGAATGATTTATAAATTATGAAATGATAGTCTTTTCTTTTTGGTCTCAGCAATAGCATGATGTAGCTGGTACTGTTAATATTTATGCTCGAGTCAGTGGATACAACTTCAGGGAAGAGTCTCCTTTATCTAAAATGGAACTGTTACAAAGTTTGCAGTCAGACTTTTTCCCAGTATTTTGTTGAATATATTTTTAGTGTTTAGAATACTGATAAAATGCATGTCTGGTTTCCTGAGTGTTTATTCCTCTTGACATACACGTTGCTTCTTTGTGGTAGTACATGTTCGTTTGCATTGAGACTCTTGAGAAGAATGCTGCACGTGTAATATGCAGTTGGTTTTCTTCACATCAAAATACCAGCTTTTCTAAACATGTTTCAGACTGTTTCAGCATAAAATACATTGTGATTCACCTTCTAATGGGAACTTAGCATCTACTCAGATGGTAATCCCTATTACCAGGCCCTATAAAATATATAAGGACTACATTTGTATCTACAATACTTTCACAAACAATCATAGAATCATAGAATCATAGGGTTGGAAGGGACCTCACGAGGTCATCTAGTCCAACCCCCTGCTAAAAAGCAGGACCACTCCCCCTAAATTATCCCAGCCAGAGTTTTGTCTAACCGAGCCTTAAAAATCTCCAAAGATGAAGATTCTACCACCTCCCTAGATAGCCCATTCCAATGCTTCACCACCCGCCTAGTGAGAAAGTTTTTCCTAATATCCAACCTTGACCTCCCCAGCTGTAATTTGAAACCATTGCTCCTTGTTCTGTCCTCTGTTACCCTCGAGAACAGCCTAGCTCCCTTCTCTTTGGAGCAACCCTTCAAGTAGTTGAAAGTTGCTATCAAATCTCCCCTCAGTCTTCTCTTCTGTAGACTATATAAGCCTAGTTCCTTCAGTCTCTCCTCATAAGTCATGTGCCCCAGCCCCCTAATCATTTTTGTTGCCCTCCGCTGGACTGTTTCTAATTTGTCCACATCCTTTCTGTAGTGGGGAGCCCAAAACTGGACACAGTACTCCAGATGCGGCCTGACCAGTGTCGAATAGAGGGGAATTATCACATCCCTCGATCTGCTGGCAATACTCCTACTGATGCAGCCTAATATGCCATTGGCCTTTTTGGCAACAAGGGCACACTGTTGGCTCATATTCATCTTCCCGTCCACCATAACTCCCAGGTCCTTTTCTACAGCGCTGCTACTTAGCTGATCGGTCCCCAGCCTGTAGCAGTGCATGGGATTTTTCCGTCCTAAGTGCAGGACTTTGCACTTGTCTTTGTTGAACCTCATGAGGTTTCTTTCGGCCCACTGTTCCAATTTGTCCAAGTCTCTCTGGATCCTGTCCCTGCCCTCCAGAGTATCTACCATTCCCCCCAACTTGGTGTCATCCGCAAACTTACTAAGCACGCAGTCTATTCCATCATCAAGATCATTAATGAAGATGTTGAATAGAACCGGCCCCAGGACCGACTCCTGGGGCACTCCACTCGTTACCGGTTGCCAACCAGACATCGAGCCATTGATTCCTACCCGCTGAGCCCGTTGATCTAACCAGTTTTCGATCCACCTTACGGTCCACTCGTCCAACCCATACTTCCTTAACTTGCCAACGAGAATGCTGTGGGAAACCGTATCAAAAGCCTTGCTAAAGTCAAGGTATATCACGTCAACGGCTCTTCCTGCATCCACAAATCCAGTCATCTCATCATAGAAGGAAATCAGGTTGGTCAGGCACGATTTGCCCTTGGTGAATCCATGTTGACTGTTCCTGATCACTCTATTTTCCTCCAAGTGTTTCAGGATGGATTCCTTGAGGACCTGCTCCATGATTTTCCCAGGGATTGAGGTGAGGCTGACCGGTCTGTAGTTCCCCGGATCCTCCTTTTTCCCTTTCTTAAAGATAGGTACTATATTTGCCTTTTTCCAATCCTCCGGGACCACCCCCGTTCGCCACGAGTTCTCAAAGATAATGGCCAGCGGCTCTGCAATCACTTCCCCCAACTCCCTCAGCACCCTCGGATGCAGTTCATCCGGCCCCATGGACTTGTGCACATCCAATTTCATTAAGTGTTCCCTAACCTGACTTTCCATCACTGAGGGCCACTCTTCTCTCCAGTCCGCGTTACCCCGTGTAGTAGCCTGGGAGCTGGCCCGCCCTGTGAAGACTGAAGTAAAAAAAGCATTGAGTACTTCAGCCTTTTCCGCATCATCCTCCACGAGGATCCCTGCCCCATTCAGTAAGGGACCTACACCACCTCTGATCCTTTTCTTGTTGCTGATATACTTATAGAACCCCTTTCTGTTATCCTTCACATCTCTTGCTAGCTGCAACTCCAATTGTCCTTTGGCCTTTCTGATTTGATCCCTGCAGTCCCGAGCAATATCTTTATACGCCTCCCTTGTCATCTGTCCAAGCTTCCACTTCTTGTAAGCTTCCCTTTTATGTTTCAGCTCCCCGCAGAGTTCCCTGCTAAGCCACGCTGGTCGCCGTCCACATTTGCTGTTCTTTCTGCACATCGGAATGTTATCTTCCTGTGCCTTTAACAGGGTTTCTTTAAAATACAGCCAGCTGTCTTGGACACCTTTCCCCTTCAGATCAGCTTCCCATGGGACCCTGCCCATCAGCTCCCTAAGGGAGCCAAAATCTGCTTTTCTGAAGTCCAGGGTGTGTGTTCTGCTTCTTTCCTTCCTTCCATTGATCAGGATCCTGAACTCTACCATCTCATGGTCGCTGCTGCCGAGGTTGCCATTTACTTCTACTTCCCCGATCAATTCTTCTCTGTTTGTGAGCAATAGGTCTAGAGGTGCAAGGCCCCTAGTTGGTTCCTCCAGCATTTGTACTAGGAAGTTGTCTTCAATATTCTCCAAAAACTTCCTGGATTGCCTGTGCACTGCTGTATTATCTTCCCAGCAGACATCAGGATAATTGAAGTCCCCCATAAGAACCAGGGCCTGCGACGATCTGGAAACTTCTGTTAGTTGTCCATAGAACGCCTCATCCACCTCCTCTTTCTGGTCTGGCGGTCAATATTTTCACAGTCATGAGTTAATAGGTATTAAAACAATATCAGTATTTTGTATTTGGCTTAGTTTTCAGCATCTGGTAAGGTGATGCCATTTTTCTTTGTCTTCTTTTATTTATTTTAGTTTATTATTTTCAAAGTAAGTAAGAAAATGGGAAAGGAAAAGGCAATACAAATTAGAAGCTTACATGTGCATCAAACATGATTGTATTGTACATTAGTTAACTCAATGGGTAGACAGCCCTCTTTTTAGTTTCCTCAGACATGATAGGCATTAATGCAGGTCTGCAGAAACCTTGAAATATTTATGAATAAAACAATACATATTCTAAAATATAATCTATTATGAATCTTGGTGTAGCCCATATGCCTGAAAAGGCTATCTCTGAGAGACCTGCTGAGGGTGGGTTACTGTTGTTGGGCAGATTAGCGACCCACAACTGGAAACTTCCAGAAGCAGGGAGTGGTAGCAATTTGAGCATGCTCCACAGTGTACCCTGCTGGTATGATGTGATGAGTCAGATGACTGGAGAGCAGCAGCCTGAGCAGACAGCAGGCAGGAGCTGCCTTGAAAAGAGACCATGTGCTCAGTGTTCTGGAGAGGAGCTGAGCCAGGAGTGAACAAGATGTTTTCTCCATGTAAAGGAGTCATTTGCACCAGACCTTGCAGACATGCATATGGGACTGAGGGCTGGTTGCAGAGAAGAAGAGAGAGCCTGCATGTAATGCTACAGAGGATCCCAGCAAAGAAAGAAGAGGACAGCTATTTCTTGCCACTCAAGCTTCCATGCTGGAACAGAGACTGTAGCTGAGAGTTGGGTGAACTCCACACAGACTTTGGGACTCTTGGGTATCTTTCATGCAAGGGATTGTTCTTGGTTAATTGTAGTTTGGTTTCTTAGGATAAGGTTTATTTAGTTAGTAGTTAATAAAGTTCATTGTTATGTTTGTTTTTTAGTAGTATTTTAATGTGTGAGTGTAGCTCTGAGCAAGCTTCGCCGTGAGTCCTGTACAGACTGGATCCTGGGTCTCCAGCTGCTTTCCCCACAGGGATTGGGATTGGTTTCTGTGGGGCACTGGAGAAGGGCAACTGAATGAATTTTGGCCCACCCAAAGGTTACATTGGCAAATTATATAAGGAAAATGGCAGGGCAAGATCAAACATTTGTTTACATCTCATCTCCAGCAAAACATAACTTTACTTTTCACTGACCTTTAAGTAAATGCAGTGATTATAGAAATAAGTAAATTGAAAGTTAAACGGAAAAAGAAAGGCAAGAGGTTACAAAAGCCCCAGATGATCTAGAAACAAACCTACTCATCAACCTATGACTGTTACCACACTTATGAGACTTTATGGTTTTAAGATTAAGATAAGATTTTATGATCAACACAGGATCTGCTTTAAATGTTTCTAATCTACTGGGAAAGTTTGTCTAGGTGTTAATAAGCTCATTTCCTACACTGAATCAGAGAAAGGGATGACCTACACAGAGGACTGGGAACTAGGAATGACTGAGTTCTACTCTCAGCTGTGACACCACCTCAAATAAATCACTCGTTTCTGTCTCTGAACCATTTTTTAAAATGGGGATACTACTACTTACCTAGGTCATGGGAGAGTTGTGAAAATTAACTACCCTGTAAGCATTTGAAACATAAAAAAAATGCTAGATGAATGCTAGTAACCATATCCTCACCCCAGAGACACAACAAACAGTGAAGCGGTTAGGATCGTACTGTATATTGGACAAAGAAATATGGGGTGTTTTAAGGAGGAAAAATTGTAATACAGTGGAAATCTGTTAGTTGCTAGGGCCCTCTCAACTCTATTTACTTAAATAGGAATGATGGACTCTCTGAACCTCACATTACCAGAGAAAAATAAGACATGGAGCATATAGAATGAGATACAGAACATCATCAGGCAATGAAGTAGGATGGGACATTAAAAAGAAAGAAAAATAGTACACCACTATGGGACAAAATTGTGTTAAATAGGATAGCAGATCTTCAGAAAGATGTGAAGTAAAATGGCAAAAGAGGGGATATTACAAAACTACACTATGTTCAATAGCTGGGAATAAAGTGGTATCCAGATATAGTAGTAACACCATGTAGACGTAGAGACACACAGTTATACATTTAACTGGGTGACAGAGTTTGAAAGCAGAAGTTTAGATAATATGACGGCTTCAAGTGCTCACAGCAGTAAAGGCTCTCCATACTTAAAACTGCCAGAGAGCAGTTTAGTGTTTAGCGATTCATTTGGATTGTGTTTAACATTTGGCTTAGTTTCTGAAGGAGCCTAGCCAGACTTGCAATAGTACAGTCTCAGTAACTGATCCTTGCTCCTGTTACCTGCAATGTTTGTAGTCTTGGTCAGATGCTCATGCTTCTCTTGTAGGATTCCAAAAGGACTGTAAATAGCACGGAGTAGGAGGCATGAATGTCAAAAACCTCATTGCTGTTTCGAGTGCTTTTCAGTGTCCTTGGTATGTTTACCCTTAAACCCCTACAGCGGCTCAGCAGCAGCACTGGTGACGTAGCTATGCTGATGTCCGTCTCAGAATAGACCAGCCCCCTGTGTAGACAGCAAAGGATTATTTTTGAAAACCAGAGCAACTCAAGCAATTAGTATATTCTGATTAATGTTATTTTATTATTCATTATTTATTTAATAGCTCTCATTTCTCCTCAAAGACAATCACTGATATTCAAACAGCCAGAGGTAGGCAGCAATGAATATAAATGTCATGTTTTCTCTCCATGATTCCACAGAGAAGAGGGAAAAGAAGGCTTTGTGAGTTTTCATAAGACATCAGTAATAGATATACAGAGGAAAGGAGGTTTTTCTAGTTAAAGTGCTGGGCTGGGATTTGGGAGATCTGAGTTTAAATCTGAGCTCTGGCATAGCTTTTCTGTGTGATCTTGGCCAAGTAATTTTATCCTCCCTGTGCCTCAGATCCATATCTGTAAATGGATACACCTTAATAAAATGAAAATACAAAGGAGCATAAACTCTTGCAAGTGAAATGTAATAATATAATAGGGAGGTCAAAAAAGCTGAAGAACAGCTAGTCAAAGACAAAAAATAACATCAAAATTTTTCAAGTATATTAGAAGCAATAAACCTGTTAAACAAGCAGGGGGCCACTGGATGATTGAGATCCTAAAGGAGCACTTAAGGAAGTTATGCTATTACAGAGAAACTAAATGAATTCTTTGCATTGTTCTTCATGGATGAAGATGTGAGGGAGATTCCTAAATATGAACAATTCTTTTCCGATTAAGTCCCAGAATGAGATTTCATTAGGGTAGGTTTTGGAACAAATTGATAAATTAAACAGTAATAAGTCACCAGGACCAGATGGTATCCACCTAAGAGTTCTGAAGAAACTCAAATGTGAAATTATAGACTTACCAAGTGTCATATATAACCTATCATTTAAATCAGCTGCTATACCAGATGACTGGGGGATAGCTAAAGTGATGCCTATTTTTTTTTTTAAGAAGGCTCCCAAGGCAATCCTGGCAATTACAGGCCAGTAAGCTTAAATTCAGCACCAGGAAAATTGGTTGAAACTTGAGTAAACAACAGAATTATCAGAAACATAGATGAATTTGATTTGTTGGGGAAAGAGACAATATGGTTTTTGTACAGGGAAATCATGCCTCACCAATCTACTAGAATTCTTTCAGAGGGTCAACAAACATGTGGACAAGGGTGATTCAGTGGATATAACCATACTTAGATTATCAGAAAGCCTTTGACAAGGTCCCTCACCAAAGGCTCTTAAGCAAAATAAGTAGTCATGGGATAAAAGGAAGAGTCCTCTACTGCATCAATAACTGGTTAAAACATATGCTGGAAGTGTCCTTGTGAGCAGAAGGAAGGGGTTGCAATGTATTTCCTATTGTGGATCACAGCAGTTCCTGTGGTAAGTATATAATCCATGTTTACGGTATTATGTGTGTGCACTGTTGGGTGTTTTCATGTAGTCCACAGAAAGATGTAGTCCAAATAGGCTGCCTCATAAACTGTAGATGCACCAGAGTAAATTCATGAAAGCAGAGAACTTTCAGTAGTTTATAGGGAGGCAGTAATCCTCGTGGAAGCTAATGCAATATCATGTTGATTCCCCCATACATTTTGATCTAACTCCAGGTGCTAATAGCTGCAAACTTTTCCCAGATTAGGAATTCTAGATAGGTAATCACATTTCAGAGAAGGGTATACTTTTCCTAGCTCTTTAGCATACATGGCTTTCTGGCCTCTGGTAGCTTGGAACAAAATGTGCCTTTCTCCAGAATCATTAAGTCCTCCAGACTGTTAAATGCCTAAAAAGATTGGGAAACTATAGTTTGTAAACCACAATAAGTGTAACCAGACTTTCCCACACGTCCACACAGGCTGAAATGGTCTGCAATTTTTAAATTTCTCCTTAACATTATGTGTGAAGGTGTGACACTCTTTTTAACCCTTAGTTGTGTTGACAAAGTGTCTAGAAACTTTATGTCTCAGATTCCTCTTCCACAGGATAGAGTAATAATGCCTACCTCATAAGAATATGCTTGAATTTATTTTTAAATAAATGCTTTTAAAGATACCTGGATGAAGGGTGTTATGTAAGTGTAAATTATTTATATAATAAACACAAGATGAAGCATGGCTAACAGAATGTATTCTATTGAGCAATATTAAAATTCTTTCACATTCCCGTAATGTCTGAATAAAACCTAAGCTGAACTATTGGAAAAATAGCACTGATGTCATATGAAGGGGGGGAAAAAAATAACAAACCTATGTTCCATAGCATAGCTAGACTAAATAGCAAGTGGAAGCTTCAGTTTTCTGTCTGTTTATTCACATGCAAAAAAAAAATAATAATAATCTTGACCATCTGAAAGATTATTTACTGCTTGAAGAACTTTTGTATCTATAATCTGACATTGATAAAAATCTCTGGGAGTAATATATTTTTGTAACTAGTAACTAGAATAGAAAATTTACTCATTCACTATAGTAATGGTGAATGCCTGAAAGCAGGGAGTAGCGTCCATTAAATTGTACATAGCTGGCACCACGTTCCAACACATAAGCTTTCTTATTTATATAAACAGTAATGAAAAAACTCTAGAATTTAATCAACAATATACTAGCTCATGAGAAAAGAAGAAATTTTATTAGGGATACATAATTCTTGAAACACACAAATGTGAGCTTCAAAAATGGACAATATCCTGAACTTGTTAAGTCAAGGAGAACTGCGGGGTCACATGTGAATGCATGAAAAGGCAGTCACATCTTTTGGCATTTCCACAGAATACAAACAAAGTTCAAAGCAGAAGTGTACAAAAAAAATTGCTATTACATAGCATGTTTGATTAAATACAAAGTTGAAACTGTATTTATTTAGTTATTTATTGAATGAGTACTTTTCTGACATATTTTCATTCTTAAAGGGGGCGGGGGCAAAGGAAGCCATCTACAGGTGAAATCTTGACTCCACTGACATCAATAAGAGTTTTGCTAGTGACTTCAGTGGGTTAGGATTTCATTCCAGGAATTTTTCTATAGAGGTCTTGAAAATATTTAAAGGGGCAAAGCCTTTGCAATAAATAAGTGTTATGGAATTTGTGTTTTCTATTCTTAGTACATGGAACACATTAGAAATACATAATATTAATTGCTGACAATAGCACGGGTAAAGATTGTAATGTTTTTGCCAGGAATGAATGTTACTGCGAGGTTCTTCCTAGACACATTTTAAATGTCAGAGATTTTGCTAAAGGTACTTGATACTATTATCCACATCTATAAAATGTAAGCACTATCTATCACAACCTCAAGAAGTCAGATCTGACAACAATTATAAAATAGATAGTTACAATCCCAAAATAGTTAAAAAATCGGAACTTTATATCACAGTGAAAACCCAGAGAAACTGTGTCAGTTCTTCTGACAGGCCGTTAAGAAAAAATACTTGAGTAGAGATGAAAGAAATATAAACCATGAAATGATTATGACCACTAAGCACAGCAAATGAATGAAAACATATTCAAATGCTTTTGAGGAAATCACCAAATCAAAATTAATATGTTGGATTTTTTGTTATCTAAGAACCTTTATCATACTTCCGGATTGCTCAGAACTGATGCAGTCTAAGGTTAAAATAATTGGAAGTGCTAGGTGAAAAGAGAACTTCAGTACAGATAGTCCTGCCGCTCCAATGCTTATGACAGAACAGCTCTGAGAATGGTTGGTAGAGATTTAGAATGATGAATAGGTGCTACATAGTTAATGAGAAACCTTGGAAACTTAGTTTTGTTTTATTTTCTAAGAAAAGAAATAATGTATTTTCAAAGAAAGAGTGGAGTATGTGGTTTATAGAGTATGTCTCTGGAGGTGGCCCTTCTCAAACAATACATTTAGGATTGAGGGGGGAAGGGAATATTATTTTCTTGGTTTTTGAAGGATGTGCTTATATTTGGTGAGACTAATGTGATAGTCTTATCTTTCAAAATTAAGGTACATACTGCCTAGTGTTCCATAATTTATTGTCACTAACATGTTTATAGATCAATTTCCTTACTTTATGTCATTCTAGTTTACCAGATATTGAAATAAATATTGATTAGTGTTTTTTGGGATTGTCCTTTTTACCCTTCCTGATAAAAGTTACCCTATTCATTATTCCCCAGTCTTCAAATAATCTCCTGACCTTACTGAGAAGCTGTAAATAACTTGTGATTTGGCTGTTTCCACTATTCTGTCATTCAGATTCATACGGTGCATGTTTTCTTACAGTTTTAACTCAGTTCAGTTGAAGTGAACTGTGGTTTGCATGATTATTCACATGTGGATCAGTGCCATAATGATCTTTCTGGAAAAGTGGGCTCCTCAGACATTAAAACTTAATACTGATGAAAAAGCCATTTGTATTGAAAGAGTACCAATGCACATAGTATCTGCTGGAGACTCAAATAAAATCCATGCTCACTATAAGTGCTCAAACAATTTTACTTAGCATTTGATGTTCAAGATCACGGCAAAACATTGCATGCAGCACAGAAAATGAAAGCAATAATCTTCAAAGCCTAACACCACACTCTTTTCTCAGCTGATCTGAGCCCTAAAATGCAAGCAAAATGAAGAGCACTTCTTACTGCATAAAACAGCTTTCATAGAGATTGGAGCAGGAGCTGCTCTCTTGTATACTGCTGGAGACTGTATAAAAGACAAGGATAGACAATATACTTTTTATTTTTGGAAGGGAAGATGGGGAGGAGGAGGACAGATGCTCTCCAGAAAAGTTAATAAATAAAACAAACAAAAATGTTATAGTGCAAGATATAGGCAGTTACATATTTGTAATAGGAACTAGTCTTGAACTTAGGTTCTTTCGAAATAAGTCTACAAGAATGGAAATTGATTATTTCTTAAAAATAAAGCACATTTCAATGCTGTAGATGCAAATACACAGGGTTTATAACATTCTAATTTATTTATTTATAACATTCTAATTCATTTATTTGTTTCTCACTGAGAGATAATTAAGAAATCTCCCTTTTAACCTTTCAGCAACTTAGCTTCCACATAATTGTTAAGAGCTTGCAGACTCAAAGTATTAAAATATATTCAAGTGTTTTATTGTAATATTTATCTCTGATTACCTGAACAATTACGAAAATAGTATTTTTCCCTTTAACACCCAATATGATACATTTTGTATACTAGTTTTTCAGAATTTTGGCCCACCCAATCAATTGGACTCCTCTAAGCAGGCACAAGGGTCTGTTCACATGGGGTGCATCTACACTTACAAATTAAGTCGACCTAAGGAGGCCTAAGTCAACTCAAACTACTCCGTGTCCACACTGGGCTTTCCTGAAGTCGACCTAAGCAGTTCCTTAAATTGACTTAAGGAAAAGTTAAGTCAACCTAATAACACCTCCTTCTAGGTCGACCTCACTAAGTCAGCCTAAGCCAGTGTAGACACACTAAGTCAACCTCCATGGCCTCTAGACCTTCCTCCCTGACCTCTCTCCCAGAGTTCCTGGCACAGGAAAAGCCTGCCCTGGCCAACCACAGGGCAGGACTCACCCCTGAACACCCTGCTGCTTAGGAGCAGGGCAGAGCAGAGCCAGTACCGCAGGTGGGCCCCATCCTGGAGCCACCAGGAAATCCTGGACCTGCTGGCCATTTGGGGGGATGAGGCAGTCAGCTCTTAAGTGCGAGGCAGCCATTGCACTTGGAAGGTGTATGCCTCCATCTCCCAGGCCCTGGCTGCCAAAGGCCACACCCAGGACACCCAGAAGGTCCAGGTCAAGATCAAGGACCTCCGCCAGGGCTTCCCTCTTCACTCCCTCCGAGCGCCCCAATCCCCCTCCTCCCCCCGACCCTCTTCATCCCCCACAAACCTCCCAATCCCTGCAGCTCCCAAGTCCCATTTCCCCCTCTGAATAAACATCCTGAACACTGTTATACAAGTGTGTCATGCTTTTTATTGGTGTGGGGACAGGGGGAGATGGGTGCATGGGGTGGGGTGGGCGGGGGGGGCAGGCATGGGTGGGCAGTGGAGGTGGCGGGGCCTGGTAGCAGGCCCACTCCTCAGTGCTCCTCACTGTTGAAGTGGGCCCTCAGCACATCCTGGATGAGCTGTGCTTGCTGCTGGCCCCGCTGAGTCCATGACCTGCTCCGGCTCCGAGTTGCCAGACACAATGGGAAGGGGCTGAGCTCACTTCCTGTTTTGAAGACGTGGCCAGGGGAGGGGAGACCTTCTCTCCTGCCACACTGCCACACTTCCCACGATGCACCCCTCCAACGCCAAGTCGACTTAACAGTCTAGTGTAGACTCTCTACGTTGACTTGGTAAGGTCAATTTAAAGTCGACTTAATAAAGGCAACTTATTAAAGTTGACTTAACTTTCTAAGTGTAGACATAGCCATGGAGCCAGTTGCAGTACTGGAGCCTTTTTATAGATGTTAGATCAGTGATTTAACCTGGGGACACATAACAATGGTCTTCCAGGAGGTATATAAACTCATCTCGATATTTGCCTGATCTTACAAATGCAGTAGCAAAGGGCTGTGACACTAGTATTTTTAATGTCTGAGATTGTAAGTCAGTAATTTTTAAATGAGATGAAACTTGGGGTATTGTTACAGGACACTAGCTACCACCTATAGCTCAGGTCCTAAGTTTCGATGGATTCGGTAGGCACAACACCGGGAAACCAGATAAAAGGTAAAAGCAAACAGTTTTATTAAGATACAGAGGAGGAAAAAAAAGAAACAGGAAAGGATCAATACTTACACCCTTTCAGCAGATGGTAATCCCAGTTAAACAACTGCGGGTGCAGCACATGGGCAGCAATGATTCGTGGCAGTGGATATAGCAGTTGCCCCGATGATGAGGTTCCAAATTGGGGGTGCTTAGCACCAGCTTTTATACACTTGCTTGCTAAGTGGGTAAATGGCAGACACATACGGTTATTTTCCATACTTATTTACATTTCTTTGCCCCGGTCTTATTATGTTATTTTACAGAGCTTGCAAATTATGTCTGCTGCTTTGTGGGAGCAAGGTACATCCTTGGTCAGTACCAGCTCTGTTTTGCTTATACACAATGTAAACTTTTGGTCAGGGCTTATTAATGGCGACACCACCTAATAACAGTTTATTGTGTCACAAGTTCTTCCATTGGGCCCTACAGGTATGCAAAACAAATCAAACTTCTGAAAGGGATACCATAGTCTGTAAAGATTGAGAACTACTGTATTAGATTATATAAATGAATGGATTGGATTTTACAGCGTGGACTGGGAATATTTCATATCTCTGTACCCTCTCTACATTTCAAAAAGAAATCAATAAGGACCTGATCCAACCTCATTGAATTTAGCAGAAAGACCCTCATTGATTTCAATGTGCTTTGAATCAATCAAATTCTAAAGTAATATAAAAATGCAAACACTCCTTTTAAATGCACTGTGTCTAAAAAAATCATTAGACACTCAGTGCTAAAATTAATTGTGGGTGTTTCCTATTGACTTGGTGATAACTGTATCCTGGCTCACTTATGCCTCATATTTGTCTACCTAGATCCAATTATTACCTCAGACAGAAAATGCCCTAAAATTGTTATCTAATTAAATCTGATGTATTTATATTTCTTTTAACTATAGTAGGTGCTGGATTGCACAATACTCTAAATAAATCCACATCTAAATGATGTGAAGTCTTGCTCATCATTAAAGCCACACCTAGTTCAAAACACCTAAACCAGGGATCGGCAGCCTTTACCGGCCCCCATGCCAGCCCCACCCCTGCACCCTTAGAAGATGCTAGGGGCAGGGCCAGCAGGTACTGGGGATGGGGCAGCAGGGGACAGGCTCCTTTTTCCTGCTGGCCCCACCCCTGTGTGTGGCTTTCGTGGCCCCAGGCCCTGCTGAGGGGGCAGGGCCAGCAGGGGAACAGCCACAGCACTGTGTGCTGCTGGGAATAGGCACGCACGCCAGCTTTGTCACACGTGTTGGGGGTTGTCGACCCCTGACCTCAGCAAATGAATGCAAAAAGCTCCAGCCCATGGAAAAGGTCAGTTTCACCAGAAGCCAGCAGTCTCTTTCCCTTCTACTTGCCATTCTCAAGTGTGGGGCAGAAAGGCCATGAAGAGGAGGCAACTCTGTGAGAAACAAATAGGACCATGTCTGTGTTCCTCTCCACTACAGCACATATCCTGGGAAGGGGCACAGGGGTTGAGGGGGAGAAACCTGAAGCTGCCCCTCCTCAAGCCTGGGAAGTATAAGGGACCCACTGCAACCCCCCAGGCCTGGGAGAAGAGAAAGAACCCCAAGAGGAACAGAGGTGAGACTGATGGGAGTTAGGAAGGCTGAGCTGAGGGGAATGGGGATAAAACTGATGGGAGGCTAGGAGACAGGATTAATTACTGAACAGAGGATGACCATATGTGGGGGGTGAGAGCTCCTGCAGTAGTGGCCAAAAAGCACCGTATCCAATACATTTGGAAGAGTGAGCAACACTGATTCTCTCTCTCTCACACACACACACACAATGGACAGGGGGAGTATAAAAATCAAAAGATTGAAAAGCACAAATAGCCTTTTCTTTTTTTAAGAAAAATAATTTAAACCAATCTTTTTAATTTTGTGGAGACCAACTCATGATTTTTGATGTCTCAAGGTTGGCAATACAGTTGCAAGAGGCCATAGTCATCCATTAAGACAACTGATTCCTATTTCCCGCTCTTTTCAGCAAAAAATAGGGCTTTTTGAGGGCTATGCAAATCTTTAGCAATGTCCAAAGCCACCCAGTCTCCCAATTAGTGCTAATTTAGATGAACATCCCACATATGACTTTAAAAGAAATACATTTAAATAACATTAATGTTGTAAAGTCAAGCCCTCAAAATTAGGAAATGCTAGAATTAAGACTAGCTATCTAACATTAACTTTTTGCCCTTGTGTGTATGTATGCATAGTCCTTAATTACCAGATCACATACTGCTTTTGACCCCATGGGGAATCCACTGGATTTTAACCCAGGCTGTCAGATCCACAGCAGCAAACTTCTTTCACTTGAGCTGAAGGGGTAAATGTTAACAGACTGCAGACCAGTCACTAAAAGGGGATATGTCACACACTTTGCCATTGGGTTACAAATATAAAATGTTTGTGTTCACTTTCAGAGCTATTTACAGTCAATCACCACCTTGCTTATCTTCTCTCGTTCACTGTCCAGGGGTGGGCAACATTTTTGGCCCTTGGGCCACATGCCACTCATAGTGGGCCACAGGCAGGGCACGGAGTGGAGCGGTGGGGCTTGGAGTAGGACTGGCCAGCCTTTCCTCCCTGGAAAAAGGGGTAGAGTTGGGCTCCACTCCCCCTCCCTTCCAGCATCAGCTTCCATTGTTCACTTGTTAACTTTACAAATAAGCACCTCTATGCTTTCTCTCATGTTTCCCCACATACTTGGGAGGAGTGCCCAGTATATATCCATAAAGCCACTCCCTTGTTCTCCTCTTATTTGCCATGACGCCTACAAAAAACTTGACAAACAGCCTATTATCTGTCTACTGCTTATGCTGTCCACTATTATCTTTGTTTTTAATTCCACTGTTCATCTGCATCTTTCTGTCTTCTCTTGCCTTATAGTTAGATTGAAAGCTCCTTGGAACAAGGACCATCCTTTTATTCTATTTGTAGAACACATAGCATGATGGATTCCTGGTGAGGGCTCCTAGGCACAACAGAAATACAAATAATAAATAAGTAGAATAATAATAATATTTGTGGGACAAGATGTTGGGGATCAGGCATACTAAGTTCAGTTCCTTTCTCAGACATGCGAGTATGCCTAGTGGTTACAGACAGAGCTGCCAAGTATATAGGTTTGGCACATTCACTTTGAAAGGCACCATAGTGATGTTTATGACTTGACTCTCATATTAGGAACCTGGGCTCTATTTCCAGCTCTCTCTGAAGTGACCTTGTTCCAGTTCTTAGTTAGCTCATTTGTGAAATGGGTCAATGACACCTACCTGCCA
Organism: Pelusios castaneus; assembly: GCA_007922175.1. NCBI lineage: Eukaryota > Metazoa > Chordata > Testudines > Pelomedusidae > Pelusios > Pelusios castaneus. The sequence goes on from ML685797.1 coordinate 4,825,550, forward strand.
GTTGGGGCAAAGATGTGAGGTCTCAGTCAGTAATAAGGTTGTGAACTGCACAGAATCATTAATAGCTAGTAGAAAAGAGAAAATCAGAATGGTTTTGTAGCTCCTGTTCCCCATTTCCTTATCCTAGGCCAAATGGCATTTGGAGTCTCTCTCACATCTTCATATTCATGTTTTTCTGAGTTTTTTACCTGTGATACAAGCAGAAGTGTCAGGGCTGCCAAGCATATGAGTCATCTGAAATCTTTTCTCTTTCGACAGGTCTGCACTCAGGTCTCCTCCTCTCCCCTCCCCTCCTCTCCCCTTACTTAGCCTTTGTTCACGTTGACTCTGGACCACTCAGAAATCTCCCCCCATGATCCAAGGCGGTTGCAAGGAAAACGAGGGCCCCAGAGGATCCTTAGCCACTATCTGTATGGAGCAGGGGAAATCCTCATGTAGAGAACACCTCCGCCTCCCTCCACACACACACACACACACACACACAC
>ML685797.1:4835451-4880436 GCA_007922175.1 Pelusios castaneus
ACACACACACACACACACACACACACACACACACACACACACACACAGAGCGAGAGAGAGGATCTACAGATTCAACACACTCCACACAACAAAGTATTTGCCTCCTCCCACAGCAGAAAATCCTAAGGCAGGAGTGAATAACTGCTGGAATACAGGTTGACAAGTTGGCCCAAGGGCATCTCATTGGCATTTGCCTGTACCAGCACTGAGAAATCTTGCCTAGAATAAAGTGCTAGATACAGGGACTGTTGAAAATAAATGAACATCCTCTGAGTTGCAGTCTTGGCTTTTACCATGGTATTTTCCATTTCCAGTGTAGATTATAAAACAGGCATTATAATTACCATAGTTCAAAAAAAAATGTTGATATTTTAGTGGTGAGCACTGTAAGTGTTATCTGTCTTCTGGAAAGTGTCTAGTTCAAAAGTTCTCAAGCTAGGTTCCACAGAGAGCTGGCTGCCACATCATATTGGCCTCTTCTTATTTCTAGGAGCTCTAGATCATAAACACAGCTAAATATACATTAAATACTCCTCCAAAATCACTTTTCTATGTATGTAATTGGTACACTTGCCACAGAGATGTTATTCATAGCTATTGCAAAGGGAGATAATCCAAATGATAAAATGCGACTCTCATCATGAAGAAGTTTGAAGAAAAATTTGATTCAATCCCATTCCACAGTATCTTTGCTGTATACATTTCCATCTATCCTAAGCTAGAGAATGAGGATGCCACAGCTAGTAATAATCTTCTTCTTTCACAATTGTTCATATTCTTTAATGCTTATTATCTAAAATGAACATGAACTGAAGTCTTGAGAAAAGGTGAGAGGTAACAAAGGTTATAAAGATAATTGTAGTAACTATTTCTGGCTCTTTTGACCAACTGAACACATAAAAAAGTTAAAGTTGGATAAAACACTGCTTTTCTCATTATGGGAAGTGAAGAGGAATTTAAAATATAGGCACCAAACTATAGGTTAGGTTCATGCAGATAGGTATGACTTTTAAATAATAAACCATGGAAACAAGGGCAAAGAAGAACTGTGCTGCAGTCAGTCATGTGACTTGGTATAAGTCATTTGGCATGATGCAACCCCCAGCACTCATCACACTTGCTAGTATAACTGATCATGAATTTCCTAGGAAAAAAAATCTTGGCTGATTCAATAGTTACTTCATAAATGGCAAGAGAGGTTTTCTTTTGGCCTGTGTTCATTGGCTGAGGTCTGGGAAGGATAGCAGGCAGTGTGATTTTTATGTCGAGTATTTCCTTTGCTTTTCTTGTGGCCACTACTGGCCTTTGGGCCTGACTCATCACTGTATTACTCCAGTTTTACATCATTTAATTACACTGATTTCATGGAATAATGAACAGGTGAATCAGGCCCTTAGACTTTTAGGTCAGAAACTTGTAGAAGTACAATTCTCCGTGAACTCTGGTTGGCATATTTCACATTATGCATTATTACTTTTTAATATAAAAGTCATATGCCATTTTCAATTGTAGTATGTTGGGGAAATGTATCCCATGACCTGGCCATCAGGTTTTTTCTTTCCTTTATTTTCCCTCCATCTGCAGTGCCAATCATTCATATTTTGAGCTGACATTTGGAGACATTTCTTAGCTAATCAGTTGCTCATTTTTTTAGTTGTTCTTGATAGAGACTGCCTCTAAAATGTAATGTTTGCTTTCCACATGCCAATAATTCATAGCTAGGACTTCAGCTATGTTGAAGAATCAGCTTTCAGAACCTGTAAGAATCATAGTAGTACTAGATGGAATAGTGCAACCACTAAGTGAACACTTAAACGTCCCATTTGTCTCCTCCAATACTTCAAATCATTTTCTTTGGCCTGCTGTTTGCATCAGTGGTCAAGGACATGAGTGGCCTGTGGCATGAAAGCAAAACCCATGCCTGGCACCTTGCAGCAGGGGACTCCGTATTTAAAAAACCCAGCTGATTTTCTCTGTTTCTTGCGACAGTCTATAGTAATGTGTACTTCTTGTAAATTTATATGTATCATGTGAGTTATCTGATGAATCAACCAACATTTTTTTAAAATTGTATTTAGGGCCAGAATCTCTTCTCAAGTACAGCCTGAATAAACAGGGCTCTGAGAGGGTGACTGTCCACCGCATCTGTTGGGAGTTTGGCTGGTAGATATATAGGGTCACATCCCTTCCCCAAATCATTCCTACAGCCTGGATCAAAGAGAACTGTGCCATATGGTGCACGTGGCTTACTGATTCCTGCACAGGGGTCACACATCTTACTCTGTCCTTCTCTTACTCACACTTATGCACCCTGCAACTTTTATGCAGCATCATATAGATTCTACTAGCATAACTCAAGGAAATAATATCTAAGAAAGGTGCTGAATTACTTCTTTGAAAATGGAGATATTTTATTTAGCCATATGGTGATACAATAGAGAGTGACAATGTAAGTTTTCCTACACTTCCCAGCCCATGTGTATTAATTTTGTGTTTGAGAGAATAGCTCAGTTTCTGAGTGCACAATTATATATCTGCTGACACTACCAGTAAGGACAACGAGTACAAATGGTAGTAACAATGGTGGGCTTTGTGTGTAGAAACATGCATACTAGGAATCTGATACTAGAAATTGACAATTCATTGCACCTAGGTTACCCAGTAGCCTTCAGACATTAATGACCTGAAGATGAAAAGCTGTACAAAACATTACCCATCCCCGAGTCAGCCAGTACCCTTGTCAACAGATATTTTACATTAGACAAATTTCAGCAGCTTTGAAGAAGCCTCAGAAACACACAGTTGCCTGCTTCTCACGCTGGCGTTGCCCCTCCAAATATTAATGTAATATTAAAATATAATTGGAAATCTTTTTAAATGTAGATAATTTCAATTACCTGAAAATAGTTAGAGACTGCCAGCAGATCTGTTTTCTCCATTGATACAGAAAATTATACCTTTCCCTATATACTATATTGTAGTTACTTGAGAAGGGCTATTATAATATCCCAGTGAATGGATATTAAATATAAGCAAACCCTTTTGAAAATATTTGTAATAAACTATGTAAGCTTTGGCCACATTCTCCAGCCATGTAACAGGAGCCCATCAGTGACAAGTTTTAAAGGCATTTACAGTGCAGAAAAAATGACAGAAAGGGAACACAAAAAAATCAAAATCTGTCTATAGGAATAATCTGCAAGGAAGCTGCAGAAATGAGGTAAATCAACAAAGTGCAATCTTAATTGCATCTGTCTCTGCTCTATCAGTAATAGCGAAAAATAAAAGCAAAGGGGGAAAAATTAAACATTGCCATCAGAACTAAAAGCTAACACCCAACTTTTAATTTCTTGCTTGTGACATCTGATCTAAGCATTTTCAATTAGGAAGATACACTGTTAGGGTTACTCAGATTTTATGTATTTATGCTGTATACTTCCAGAGCCTGAAAGCTGCTGCCCAACACAACATATTAAGAAACAAAAAAACAATCCAAAGTAGAATTGGATTTGATGTCAAACAATGCAGAAATGTAAGAGATACTTTCTCCCCACTTCCCAACCAAAATTCCTTATTCATTTGTGAGGAGCAGGCAGCATCTCTCAGAAACATTGAGTCTAGATTTTGTTGGGTTCATGTCTTGCAAATTCAAAGAAATGAATATGCTCATATCCTTTTAAAATGAGACTCATTATGGTTCTATATGCATGAAGATGTTTACAAGGTAAATCAGATAAATTGACTTTTAACACAGTAACAATTGAATTTACCATTTCCCTATTTTGATTGCTTAGCAGAATTTCTAATGCTTAATACATACCAATATGGATTTATATCAGCTTGTATCAACTTGCATTTTTTGAACTCCAAAACAATGTGCAGAGCCGGCCTTACCTCCAGTGACCTGCTTTCAAGAAATGTAATCAGCTTCTCAAGGGCTATGTCCACACTGGCAAGTTAGTTCGAATTAAGGAGGCTTAATTCGAACTAACTAAAGCCATGGCTACACTAGGCTTTAGTTAGTTCGACTTAAGAGCTTCCTTAATTCGAACTAATAAGTTCAAATAGGGCTTCAGAAGTAAGGCTTTAATTCGAACTAACGAGTTCGAATTAGCCAATGTGGCCATGTTAATTCGAACTAATTTCTTAGTTCGAACTAACCAGCCCATTGAAATGAATGGGGATCACTAATTGGAACTAAGCAAGTGCCATGAATGGCACTTGCTTAGCTCAAACTAACTTTTTCTAGTTCAAATTAAGCTAATTTGAACTAACTAAAATTAGTTTGAATTAGTTAGTTCGAACTAACTAATTCGAACTAATTTTAGTAAGTGTAGACATAGCCAAGGATCATACACTACGCACAGAATGGACATTAGGACTCTGATTTAACTGTGCTAAAAAGCCCTATAGCCAGCATAGGGAAGATAATTTTTGTGAAGTGCGATCCCTTTGTGACAGAGTCAGCACAACAGCTCTTACACCATTCCCCTCACTGCAGCTAGCATAGGGACTGTGGCTGGTGAACTGGGGTTTGGCCAGGACCGTCCTGTAATCTGGCAGCAATCCTGAGTAGCCAATACAAGTTACAGCAGGTAAGAGCTAAGACCTGCTGTACCTACACAATGAGACTGATGAGCCCCTAAACAGCCCAAAAAACAATGGAATGCCACCAGCCTCACACACTCCTCTACTCTACAATCAGTGGATATGTTTTAGGGAGAGTCAGGAAGATGATATTTTGCAGCTCCCCCATAGCAACTGATTCATTTTATATTGTAGAGAGTGGGGGTTGGAGGGAGAGATCTTCCAGTCACCACCAGAATTGTCTGATGCACAAAAGTGGAGCCTTCCAATTTGTGCTTCAGATCATGCATATCCAAGAGAAGTTTAATAAAAAATGTTCCAAGACTTGGTCTCCAAATAGTCTGTAGATCTGTAGGACACTAGGTTTACATCACTTCTTTCATGTGGATTCTGATTATGGTGGTAGTTCTACTAATTTTCTTGAATTATTCACCTCTGGAATACAGTATAGCCAGCAACATTAATTTCAGCTCTACACTCACAGGATGGTGCTTTCAAGAGCCAATCAGCAGCATCACGAGTGCAATACACATCATAGTTTTAAATTGGACTGGACATCTCCTGCCCTGAGGATCTTAAAACTGTAGGTTTCATGGATCCTAAAGGCAAAAGGGGAAGTGAATAATCTTTAGGAAGAAGGGCTAGAAACTTCCCTTTTATATATATACTTCCTCCATAATACAGGGGAACCCTTATTTGTGGGCATTGTGGGTCATAAAGGCCAGGTCTGATTACTCTATTTGCTTACCAATATACTAAGTATATATTTCAGTCACAAAAAGAGATTCAAATGTTGGAATTTGAAAATCACTCATTTTTATAAATACAGTGACTGATTCTATGATTTATTCATGAGGTTATAAGGTAATAGTGGGCTTAGCAATCACTCCATAAATAGGGCAATAAAAGCACAGACCAACACCTTTTACTTAGCCTAGTAAGTAAATTCATGGTCAGATTTGTATGGTATACTGAGCAGAAAGCCATTTCCCATCACATAATGAAAATATTTAGAAAACTACTAGAGCAATAAGAGTTATAGAACTCTTAAAACTGTAATTGTCTTAAACTATTATTAGAGATGAAAATATTGGGAATATGAGGTTCTCAGTAAATAGGATGTTAAGAAAAGTATTGATTAATGAAGTGTACAGAAAAGGAGGAAAAATGTTCAATTTTTCAATAACTTATACAACTTTATAACAATTCCTACTTGTCATTTACCGAACCTGGTTTTATGAGTGAGAAATCAACTTGTCATTCTAATTATGATATATTTTGCAACATATGAGGACTTCTAAAAAATTATTTTGACAAATGTGATTATGTAATGTTCATCAAATGTGAGTGGATAAACTGCAGCCAAAACACCTCAGATTTATGTTGCCTGTTCTCAAAAAGTAGAAATGAGCTTGTGCCACAAAATTTGCATCACAATTGAAACTTGCTCAAAGTTCAAGTCTGTTCTGAATGGTCATTCCAGTTCTGCATAATCAGAGAAAGAAGAGTGAGTTTCCAAGTTTCCAGGGTTGAATCTGCATCCGGATCTAAATTTTCCTTAAAGTTTGAGTGTGGGAGAAATGCATGATTCAAATCCAGTGTTCTGGAATAGCCCATTTCTGTTTATAAATTAAGAAAGGTTGGTGCTGGGCTGGCTTAGTACTTGACAGACCTCCAAAGAAACTCCAGGGAGGCATAAGTGGTAGTATTATTTAAACTGGTGAATTTTTAACTTTGAGTGTGTTTGAATCATCTGTTACATATAACAGTATTATAATATCCTGATTTGAGACTGAGACCAAAAATGAAACAGAAATGCCAAAACTAAATTTGAAGAAAGTAGGGAAGCATGCATAATTTAATCAAAATGTTTCATAATTAAATGGTTGTAAGTGGCAGTTCTTATATACCAACACTTACCAAAAAATTCCAAAACAAAAACAAACAAAAAATCTGAAAAAACTTTCCTAAAATATTTATCCCAGAAATTGGCTGTCCTGACATATTGTTGGTTTCCTAATGGAAGCTGACCAATATTATTAAAAAAATAAATATAGAGGGAAATATCATTTTTCAATGTACATGATAATATACTATGTCTCAGACTCAAAGGGTGTGTCTACACTGGCAACTTAGGTCGATTTAAGGACGCTTAAGTCGACCTACACAAAGCCGCATCCACACTGGGCTTTTATTAAGTCAACTTAAGTGCTTCCTTACATTGACTTAAAAACACTATCTCTGAAGGTCGACTTAAGCCTTAAGTAGACTTCTTAAGTCGACTTAAAGCCAGTGTGGATGGGGAATAGCACTAACTCAGCCTTATTAAGTTGACCTAAAGCCAGTGTGGGCAGCTATGTCTACTGTTAAATCAACTTAACAAGGTCAACTTAAGTCTACTTAAAGTGTAGTCACTCTGTTAAGTCAGCTTAACAAGATCGACTTTAAGTTGACATAATCGACCTTGTTAAGTCGACTTAACAGAATCGACTTAACTTTACAAGTGTAGACATAGCCATAGATTCTAAGGTCAGAAGGGGCCAATATGATCATCTAGTTTGATCTCCTGCACAACGCAGGCCTCAGAACCTCACACACCCACTGTTGCAATAAACCTTTAACATATGACTTAAGTTATTAAAATACACAAATCAAGATTTAAAGGCTTTAAGGTACAGAGAGTCCACCAGCAATTGAATCATGCCCCATGCTACAGAGGAAGGTGAAAAATCCCCAAACCTTTGCCAATCTGTCCAAGAGGACAATTCCTTCCTGACCCCAATGTGGTGATCAGATAAACCCTTAGCATGTGGGCAAGACTCAGCAGTCAGACACCCAAGACACTCTGTAATAACTCTGAACCCACCCCATCAATCATCCCATCAGCATATCTACCACCGGGAGCCAAAGATCAGTCAATTGCCAAACTAGGCTGTCCCATTATATTATCCCCTCTATAAATTTATAACGGTCAGTTTTGAAACTAGCTAGGTTCGTTACCCCCACTGCCCCCTTTGGAAGGCTAGTCCAGAACTTCACTCCTTTGATGGATAAAAACCTTAGCCTAATTTCAAGACTAAAACTTCCTGTTGGCCAGTTTATATCCATTAGGTCTTGTGTCCACATTGGTGCTGAATTTAAATAATTCTTCTCCCTCCCTGGTATTTATCCCTCTGTCATATTTATACAGAGCAATCATATCTCCCCTCAACTTTCTTTTGGTTAGGTTAAATAAAGCAAGCTCTTTGAATCTCCTCTCATAAGATAGCTTTTCCATTCCTTGGATCATCCTAGTAGCCTTTCTCTGCATTTATTCCAGTTGGAATTAATCATTTTTAAACATGGGGGACCAGAACTGCACACAGTATTCCAGATGAGGTCTCACCAGAGGCTTGTATAAAGATACGAACACCTCCCTATCTCGCCTGATGCATTCAAAGACTGCATTAGCTTTTCTCAAGACCACATCATATTTGTGGCTCATTGTCATCCTGTGATCAACTAACATTCCCAGGTCCTCATCCTCCTATGTCACTTCCAACCGATGCGTTCCCAGCTTATAGGAAAAATTCTTGTTATTAGTCCCTAAATTTATGACCTGCACTTTCCACTATTAAATTTCATATTATTTCTATTACTCCAGTTTACAAGATCATCCTGATCTTTCTGTATGATATCCTACTCCTTCTATTGTATACCTTAGCAATACCTCGCAACTTTGTGTCAGACACAAACTTTATTAGCATATTCCCACTGTCTGTGCATGATCAGTAATAAAAAGGTTAAATAAGATTGATCTGGTCCCACGACTGTTCCCTAAGGAAATGCATTAGTGACCTCCCTCCAGCCTAACAGTGTGACACACTGTAGTCTCCCCTTTAACCAGTTCCTTATCCAACAGCAGTATTCACACAAATGGGGAACATAAGGAAATTTTTAAAATATGAATCCAAATATGGGCTTCTCCTTCACCATGCCTAACTCAGATCATATTTGTCTATTATCCCTGGGGAAGTCCATTACAAAAATAGCTTTATCCCCCATATTTCCTTAACTTTCTTCCTTTGTTAGACTCACATATTGGAATATATTGCCCATCCATGACTCCTTTGAACGTCAATAAAGGAAGTGGTTGCTGTTCTAAGGACTTGACTTTTAGCCACCAAAAAAAAGGGACAAGCTTTCAGTAAGTAAGCTGTTGGATGGCTCCTTCGCTGTCCAACTTCTATTGTAGTAATACTTAGAATTTTTAATCATTAATGCATTTTGCTAACAAATCATGGGCATAGCCAGACCCTGTTTTCTGTCTGGGCCCCTGAGTCTGCAGGGTGGGCCTGTCCACAGACAACTTCCAGTCATGTGATCGGAAGCTGTCTGAGACGCTCCAGTTGCTAGGTAACAACTGAAGCTCTCATGAGGAAGAGGAAGGCTGAGATACGGTGAGATAGGCCTGCCCACCACAGCTCCTGGCAGCCGTGCGAACTTTGCTGCTGCAGCTGAGGGGCTGACCAGCACCCAGGCCGCAAGTGGAATAGAGGTGCCAGTACTGGGGCCTCTGCTCTGCGTGCAGCCACAGCAGCAAAGTTCACGCCACTGCTGGGTGCTGCGGTGGATGAGCCTGATCTCCAGGTGGATAGGCCCTGACCCACCAAGGCTCATCCATGGCTACGCCCCTATAAAAAATCCTCACAAGACTTCTCTGCAACATGCAATTGTGATTCTTCATTTTACAGTGGTAAAACCAAAGCAGATTGGTTATGTGACTTGCCCAGGACCACAAGGCAGGGCCACGCCAAGGTTCTTGGTGCCCTAGGCAAACTATGATTTTGGTGCCCCTTCCTCCACATGTTACAACAGAAAAAATATTTCATTCATCTTATTTGGTGCCCCTTAACACCTGGTGCCCTAGGCGACTGCCTAGTTCACCTATATGGTTAGGCCTGCCCTGCCACAAGGAGTCAATGTCTTAGCAAGAATTAGAACTAAAGGAGTTCCAAATGCAAGTCCTGTTACTAGATGCTTCTCACGTGTCTGCCTTCCCTCATGAATTGATCAGTTTGGGAACCAATTAAAGAGAAAGTTATTACTTTCATGCAAAGCTCAAGCATATCATCTCCATAATATGCTTATGTCAAAAAAGAACCTGTTAATATTTTGGTGAAGGCTTGTGAGGAGAGGAGGTTCCACCAGGGTTGCCTGTCTGCAGTTCCCATTTTTAAGGATGATTCTTTTCAGGAAATACAGAGGCTGCAAAAATTAAAAGTAAACGCACTGAAGTTATATGAACTTTGCGGAATCTACAAAAGCTTTTCATATAAATGCCATTCTCACAAGGCTTCTGATCCACTCAAACGCACAAGAAAACTTGGGCTCTTGTGAGATATCAAGACTCATTTTCAGCTCATCACTTCTGAAAAGCAACTGAAGATGGCCAGTGAAATTAAAAGGTTTGCTCCCTGAATGATTAACCTAAAAAGGATGGTTATAGCCCAACAATATTTTAAGGGAACAAAATACTTTATAAAAGAAATTGTGTTTATCAGAGAGACAGAGATATTATGGCAGTGTTTTCATACTACTCAGTCACCTAAAATAGTACCCCAGCAATTAATAAAACAACTTTAAACACTAATTTATTTATTGTAAATAATTTTGCACAATTTCAAAAGGTTTGACATAGTTTGCAAAGTAAAATATAGTTGCAAGCCTCAGAAAAATTGCAAAATATTCAGGTTTCCATGAAATTATCCATATTATTACCTTCTTTTGTATTAGTGGACTAATCTCACTGTCATTCAAGCTGATAGAAAGTGTCTTAGCTATTTTCTTTTCAATCTCTTCCTACAGTGGGTGTCCCAAAATCTTTTAACAGATGCAAGATTTTCCATGCTGTAACTTTATGTCCCTGATCATATAAAGTGTTGAGTGCATTCAAATCTCACACTCAGAATCTCTAAATTCTCTGTCAAAGTAACCATCACACTATACCATTGTTTAGCTGGTTTACCAAGCTTTCACTAACTACCTGGTCACTGCCATCTTCCTCACAAAATAGGTAAGAGAATCATAGAGTTGCTAAAGAAATTACATTATTTTTACAGTGCAGGATTGCTAAGCTTTTGCCTCAATTTTGATTAATTTAGTGCCTGACTCAGTCAGAGATTAGGCCCTGACACAGGTTATAATTAAATATTGAAATCATGAAGTGCAAGAATGTTTAATTTTTAAAATATGAGTTTTAATTTACCTCATACAGAGAATAGCTCTGGTCACCTGCAGAGATGCATTACACACTACATTGCCTAATGTAGGATGCCTGAATAAGGCTGAGCATACAGTTAAAGTAAACTAATACAATTTACTGAACAGCAGTCAAATATTTATCCAGTTGATGAAGCAGACTTTATGTGAAACTCAGACAATAATTAAAGAGAAGCCTGGCTTAAAACGCGCTTATTTTAGATTTCACAAATATGCCATGCTCAAGCAGCATCTTCCTCCCCCCGGCCCCCCAAATATTGATGTTCTCCTAACACCCCATATGAGGAGCTTGTCCATGGCATTCTCTTGACCATTTAATGAATATATTTCCTGGCATTTGCCTTATCTTTGTTATGTTGTTCTTTGGAGAGCTGAAACTATTAGTCAGCCCTTGACAGGAAAACATCAAAGCAAGCTGGTAAAAGTTCTCACAGTATCAAGAGTTAGTAACGTGCTATTTGATCAAATCACATGAAGATGGAGAATAGATACAACAGAATATGACCACTACACTTAAGACTTTCAGAACACTGAGTATTTTCTCATAGCATTCACCAGCCCTTTTTTGTCATGTTATGTGAACAATGTTTTGATTAGCTGCAAAATGATCACAAGAGATAATTATTTTGTAGTTTTGAATCATTGGTATTTTAAAATGAATGGAAATATTTCAGGTATTTTTAAATGTTGAGAACAGCAGGCATTTTTGCTTAAGTTATTTTTTCTAGTAGAAATGCCCTTTCCTCTATATCCCCTTGTACAAAATATATCACTTTGTCTGGAAAATTCTTTGAGTTCTTTTTATTGTTGCTATTGCTGCAGTTATTTATTTATTTAGGTATAGAGATTACTCAGTGCACAAGAAACACAATATTTACAGTACTGCAGGCTGAGAACATGTTGCTTTATTCACCTATATACAAAGAGCGAGGAAGAAACAATACACTAACTTGTAATAGAGGGGTGGAACACAGCTTGCACCTAGAATACTCTGAGTAACCCAGTTAACCCCTTGATGATCACATTTTCAGAACAAAAGTGTTCAAATTTCAGATTTTTTTTTAAAGATACAAAGGCCCAATCCAAAGATTTTTAAGCCCAATAAAATGTATAGGTGATATAAATCCTCGTGTTTCCCATTACACACTGCTTTGTGAAGAACTGTCCCTTTGGACAGTTATTTCTCTGAAGCATTTGCTATCAGCTACAGCTGAAGGGAGGATAGCAGAGAAGATAGAACTTTGAGCTGATCTGGAATGGCAGATGTTCCTGAAATACACTTCCTAGAAAAGTATTAGCATAACGGTTGATTGATTAGTAGATGATGATGAGTTGTATCTATGTATTAGCTGTATTAATAACCATTATAGTGCCCCCTCAGATATCTGTGTTCCATTGAACTATATGGAAATATAATAGAATGGTTACGTGGAAAAATACATGAATGACAAGTAGGTTTCTTTAATGATGATAAATACGAGTTGAAAATGTTAAATACAGTATGAAGACACCTCAAGGGTAGCTAGGCTTAGGATCTTTATATTTTCAAGTTTCACTAATGATGAGCTTCGTAGACGTATTCAGTAAGATGTGCTGTTCTATGTTAATAAAGTATTGTATGCATAATCATCATCATCATAATGCTTAGTGCTTATATGACACTGTGCATGTTCCAAACGTTTTTCAGACAATCACTAATTATTCCAAACAGACAATGCAATCTGAAACTGCAAGGTGAGATTCTGCCCTGCATTACGGCAACTGTATACTATTCCAGTAGTGCAAAACTGCCTTACATCCAGGAGGCCAAGTCAGGCCTTTTAATGCAACCTCATTTACGTTAATTGGCCCAGGACACCAGTAAAATAAAGTAATAGCAAAACAATCAAGTTAGCACAGAGGGAGATGTATTGAGCCATATCCTCAGCTGGTGTAGCTCCATTAAATTAAACTGAGCTATGCCAATTTACATTATCTGTGGTTCTGGGCCCCCTATCAAGAAGGAAGTATGGCTCAATACAGCTTCAGAGGTTCAGTCTCTGAATAACTCCAGCTGCAACTGCAAACAACTAAAACACCATTTTGCAAATTCCAGTCTGAAAGGAGCAGTTACACACAATTCCCACAGCTTTTAAAAACTTGCAAGCATTTAAGGTCTGATCTTGCAGTAATTATGCACCCTAATGGCCACTGAAGTCTTCAGGGCTTTGGGGTATGAAAGCACTGCATGGTCAGAAGACTAAGTCTCAGTATGGCTAGGGAATAATCATGCTAATCTGAGTATAAATTATGCACTTCGCAAGATTTGGAACTCAGCTCTGACTCTCCAGTCTTGGCTTGCAACACCCACATGTCATTGCAGTACTGAGTCTTTATCATTATTATTGATATAGTGTCATAAGTGAAGTACACATGACATATTACAAAAAGTAAAAATAAAAGGGAGGGTTGGGGAGATTCACAAAAGGATTTCAGTGTCTAACTAACCACTTTCAAGACCTAAATTCAGTGAGGGCATCAAAAAACCCTATTCAGCGGCAGCCTAATCCTGCAGGTAAAGACCATGAGATGCCTAAGTTTCCACCAGTACATATGCACAAAACTGCCTAATTCCTGATTTCACCAAATTGCTCAGTGCCTTAGTAGGATTCTCAAACGAGGTGGTCCCTCTCCTGGCCTACCTGCAGGACATGATCCAGCAGATGAGCACCAGTGGAATCTTGCCTGTGCTTTAGCAAAAATTCATTGAATCTGAACCACATTCTCTCTCTCACACACACACACACACAAAATGGCTCTGATGAATTGGCACATTCTGACAAATCCCTCCAATCCTCCAATCACCATTCAACGGTAGAGACTCTGACCAGAACACCCAATAGCTCAATACCTAGAGAATTTTTTTGCAATATGGAAGAACGGGGTTCACATCCTTGCCCTAACTCAGAAAAAGAAGGGAACTGAAAACAGGTCTCTTATGTTCCAGGAGAATATCGTAAGCACCAGGTTATTGGATCTAATGGGATGAACAATTCTCTCTCCTCAGGAGACAGGTGCCTAAGCTGGGCTAGCTCTAACATGAGGAGCAGGTTCATTGCCGAGAATCCCAACCTGAGGGAGGCATTTCTCTCAAGCCTGAAGTTAGGCATCTAACAACATTTGCAACTTTTGAATTTGCCATTGGCTATCTTAGGCAGCTGGGCTCTTAGAATCCCTTTCACAAGTGCATAACTCTGTCCAAACAGTGTAACCTGGGTGCTTAAGTTGATACATTTCACAGAAAAGCAGGATACCTAGGAGTTGGCTAAGACCCCTTTGTGGACTTGTGCCCAAAGTCCCTAATGCAAAGAACAAATTCCAGTTCAGAGACATGCAATACACAGGAAAAGAGCTCAAACACTAGAAACTGATCTGAAACTAACAGTAATGCTGAACTGAATAAACATTTAGTCCCAAATTTGTTTGGGTTTATTAAGATAACAAAATTTAAAAATAGCAGAATTCTGAAAATCTGTGTATAATTAATCAATACAAGTATCTAATGAAAATGACAAAGGCTGCAGTAAAATCAATTAACTTGACTATAGTATCTAAAAAATGAGTAGGGTTACACGATTTTTAGATGCTTTTCCATATGGTCAGGTCCGCATTGTTCCCCTCATTTTTTCCTAAAAGTTTATTGTCACTGAAAACATTTGGGAAATATTGAGCATTGTCAGCTAAAGAAGCAACTGACCTTTGGAGAATAGCTGCCAGTAAAATTGGACTTAATGCCATAGGCTGCATCTACACTGGTAAATTAAGTCGACTTAAGCTTGCTTAAGTCGACTTAATTTACCCTGCGTCTACACTACACTTTGCTTAAGTCGACTTAAGCAGCTTGCTTAAGTCGACTTAAGCAAAATAAAGTCGACAATTAAAATTAAGTCGACTTTATTAAACCTCCTTTCTAGTAGACCTAAGGCTTAAGTCGACTCCTAGAGTCGACTTAAGCTAGTGTAGCCGTGGGGTAGCCCTAAGTTGATTTAGAGCTACCCCAGGGCTACACCAATGCCCTCCCTGCCAGAGGGGGGGGCACAGGGGGATCCTGGCATGCCCACCCCACAGGGCAGGGCAGGGCAGAGCCCTGCCCCCCCAAACCCTAGTCCCAGCCAGGGTCCCTGACCCCCTTTGCCCCAATGTACCCATGTTCAATGGGGCAAAGGCTGAGCCCCCTGGCATTGGGCAAGGGGTGCCCTCCCTGCTCCCGTGGACCTCCCCTATGTCCCCATGGCCCCACAAAGTCAACCAAGAGCATCCAGTGTGGACACTCTAGGTCAACTTTGTAAGTTCCCCCCTAAGTCAACTTTAATTTTCAGTTTAAACACACTAAGTCAACTTAAATACACAAGTGTAGACATAGCCATAGTGCCCCCATCTCAGATGACTCCAGCTTTTCAATGGATTCCTGACAAATATTGCTAAACCCCTATAAACTCTGGGGCAAGTTCAGAGCTGGTGTAAAGTGACTTGAGTTAGACCACTTTATATTAACTAGATTCCTTTATATTTAATTATATCCTTGTAGACCATTCCCAGTTAAATTTAAAGTGTATAAAGGGCATTCCCACCCTTATTTAACACATACCTTCTTATATTTATGTTAGCATCAGGGACTCTAACTTACACCACTTCTTAGACACCATTTCTTAAATCACTGTCACTCTTCACTCCACTATTAGGTATAAGTTGAACCATGTGTGTACCAATAGCTATGATCAATTGTAAAAAAATACATACTGAGTTGTATTCTGTGCTGTCAAAGGATAAGAACTTCATGAAATTTTTTTTTTTTTACAGGAAGGTCCTGATCCTATGGTACTTACATGACTCATTGTCCTAATGGATCTACTTACAAAAGGTTGCAAGACTGCTTGGGCCTGAATGCCTGAAAACCTGGAAACCTATAATTGCTTTGTATATATGCACTAAGACTCACTGGTGTGTCTAAACAGGTGTCACTCGAACAGGGGGCCCGTAGTATTGGTTACTAAGGGGTTGATCTTTACACTGAAACGTTCTCCAGAACAGATTACATCAGTTATAACACACACACACACCCCTCCACCATTTTACAGTGCATAGAATCTATAATAAAAGAACCCATTCCACAATAAAAAATATTTAAGATGACCTTACTTACCCTGTATGCCTCATAGGGTATCAAATTATTTTGCATGATACATAATGATCAGCTATTGATACTCTCCACTCAGGCTTACTAAATAAATGGAAGACTTTGCATATGAAAAAGAAGGTTAATCTTGTCATATTGTACAGTGTCTTGCCCTGACGAGTACTAGTGAAGATTAAACAACAACTGATAGCTATTTAGACTAATTCCACTGTAAGATCTAATCATGTACCTATGTTGTATTGTATAGATTCCTATATATTAAATGTGTCAGTAATGTGAAGGCATTAGCATGGCTGTCAGCTGTGTGTGCTGTCAGCTGTGCACTAGGAACCTTTTGTTAATGAGATGTTGCTTCTCTTGAAGCTATGGGGGTAACAATTTTTTAAAAATAAAGTAAAATATGCAGCTGTAAAAGACTTCATATTCACTTAATTATAGGAATTTTTTTAAAATGGAAAATGAGGATCCCAAGAGTCCTTCATGTTACTTAATCTGGAGACTATTTTCGTGCTCCTCTTTAGGAATTTTTTTTTCATTACAGCTGCCCACTACAGTTGTTTTAAATGGCCAAGGTTGGAACTGAATAGCTAGATTAAACTATTACAGCTGTTCTGTGGCTGGATTTCCTCTGTTGGTCCACACACACACACGATTTTATTTCATTTGAGGTGTATAAATGATGCAAAAATTCTATTTGAAGTTGTTAGACTGTGATTGCTGGTAGAAATATAACCTTACTTATGAAAATCACTGGGGTTCAGGGTAAGTCTGACATTTACAGAATTAATGAACTAAATAATCAACTGACCTGGTAAGTGAATTGGTAAACCAGAACCATTAATCTTTTAATGAATTCCTTACTATTATTTAAATAATAATTTTTTGCATAATTTTAAAGGATTACTGTAAAGAAACATTAGAATAGAAAACCCATTATGTAAAAGAATGTTACTTTTATAAATCTGTCATTATGTCTCTTTTTATTGAATTAATTTTTATTCAGGGTTTAGAAAAGTGGAAATCCCTGACTGGTGACCAACACTCCCCAACATCTTAGTAGCAACGTTTTTTTTTTTTTTTGGGGGGGGGGTTAGCCTACAATTGTAATTTAAGAACTCCCCTATTTGATGGTGTGCCTCACACATATTTCAGAACTTCCAAGCACTAGTTTGTTAAATAGGCACATAGGGTGTGTCTACACTTGTAAATTGAGTCGACTTAATTTACTCTGTGCCTACACTACACTTTCCTTAAGTCGACTTAAGCAGCTGCTTAAGTCAACTTAAGGAAACATTAATTCAACTTTGTTAAACCTACTTTTAAGTCGACTTTCTGCTTAAGCCAGTGTAGAGGTGGAGTAGCCCTAAGTCGACTCTAAGTCGACTTAGGGCTCTCCAGGACTTCCCCACTGCCCTCCCTGCCAGGGTGACTGGCACAGGGAGAGCCTGGCATGCCCTGCCCACCCTGCCCCTATGCCCTGCCAGGGCCCCTGTCCCCCTTTGCCCCATTGTACCAAGGTATAATGGGGCAAAGGCTGAGCCCCCAGCACTTGGCAAGGGGTGCCCCCCCTCCCGCCGCTGTGGACCTGTCCCAGGTCCACCTAGCCCCTACAAGATGACCTAGGCATCCAGTGTGGATGCTCTAGGTTGACTTTGTAGGGTCCCCCCTAAGTCGACTTAAAATATAGGTGTGGACATGCTAAATTGACTTAACAAAGTCAACTTAAAGTCGATTTTGTTAAGTCAATTTAGCTAAATCCACCTAAATTAACAAGTATAGACATAGCCATAAAAAGATGTTTCTGAACCAGTTCCCTTGAAAAATCATTTTTTCCTTTCTTTCTTCTGTGCTGGTATCTTTCACCTTCCTGCTAGTTTTTCCTGACACTTGTTACTAAACCCTTTTTCCAGGTAATGTAGTCTGGATTGAAAATCCTTGTTAATCTCTCAAGTGCCATTGGGTATTTAAGCATCCCATTTACTTGGTCCCTAACAATCTGTATCTTTGGCCTTCAGCATCCATACTACCTAAAAATTACCTGCCCAGAGTTCGATCGGGCATTGTTGTATTAGGAGTATTTGGTAACTATGTAGTAGTATAAAGGAAATAAAATATGGTACAGTATATCTGTGCAGCCACTGATTTTTTGGTTGTTCTTCAAAAGGTGTTATTTCACTGAACATTACCCTGGACATAGCAGCAGCAGTCACAACAGCAATGATAAACAAATAGAGCCCTGTGGCACTTTTAAAGACTAACAGATTTATTTATCGCATGAGCTTTCGTGGGAGAAAATCCCACTTCATCAGACACTTTGAAGATGATATTATTGCCTTTTAACTCAGGTTTGGTTGATATATCAGAAGGACCTGAGAAGCCTGTCAGAGTGAAACACAAAGTAAGATCTGTTATCAGTTTCTTCCACTGGCATTTTACTTTCTTCCTTCAGTTTGTGATGGAGACAGTCTTTTCCCCTGAGACTTTTATCCCATATTGTAACGGAGTGCAGCAAGGATTTTGCCTTCAGAAACATACTCTAGTCTTTTTTGCATGTTGTGAGTACATTATAGATAGTTTCAGCAGAGATCCATACTTACATTTTTAAGGTCCACCACTAAGGTTGGCTGCTCAGATAATTTTTTAATTTAATTGTATTTTTACAATCAATTCTGATTCATTATTCATTATGATCTATCGCTAAGCCTCTTTCTTACTAGCAGCAGCTGATACTTATGGCAATGGCCAAAAGTTCTAAACAAAGGTATAATGAAATTAACCAGTACAGAACCAAATCTGCATTTTTGGGAGAGACGTCACCACCAAATGCAAAGGGCCTGATTCTGAACTCACTCGCACTAACTTTGGCTATGTCTACACTTGCAAGTTAGTTTGAATTAAGGAAGCTTAATTCAACTAACTTAAGCCTTGGCCACACTAGGCTTTCATTAGTTCCTTAATTCGAACTAATAAATTCGATTATATAGTTCGAATTAATGCTTAATTCGAACAAGTTAGTTCGAACTAATCCAATGTGGCCATGTTAGTTCGAACTAAGCGCTTAGTTCGAAGTAATTGGCAAAATGACCTTCCTCCCAGGGTTCCTAGCTCCAGGAAGAGCCTGCCCTGGGCTACCACAGGAAGGTCCATGCCCTGCCCCCACTGCTTCCCTGAGCTGGCCAGAGCAGCCATCTTGCTGCAGGGACAGCTGAGGGCAGCAGCACCAGCAGACAGACCCTCTGCAGGGCACCTTTCAGGAGCCACGAGGAGGTCCTCACCCTCCTCAATATCTGGGGGCAGGAGGCTATGCTTGCCCAGTTCCAGGGTACCCACCAGAATCGTGCAATGTAAGCTGACATCTCCTGGGCCCTGGTGGAGAGGGGGCACACCTGTGACACGGAGCAGGTCCGGGTAAAGATCAAAGGCTTGGATCAGTTCTTAAAAACATATCCATTTAAAGTAAAATAAGTTAAATAGTTTAATTGCAGGTTGCATGCTGTCACACAGAACACTGCTCCATCTCGTTACTTCAGCCAAGAGAAAGCAAGAGAACATCTGTTATTTAAAAGATGCATTATTAAGACAAGAAACTAACAAAAAACTAGAGCTGGTTGGAAATTTTCTGAAAGTTTTCCAGCCTAAAATCTGATTCCATAAAACTGAAACATATCACGGGATATCAATTTTGTTTAAATTTTCAATAAAAAAAATATCAGCACATTTTATTTCAACTACACTGAAGTTCTTCAATTTGACAAAGTCAAAGATTTAGTTTTGACTTTATTTTTCCAACTTAGATATAATATAAAAGTCAAATGAAGCACTTTTTCAAAATGACCTTATCAAAGGTTTTTTTTTTTTCCCCCTTCAGGATATTTGTTTTGCAGGAGGTTTTGAAATGTCAGATTTTCCTCTGGCATAGAAATGGCAAGTTTCTACCAGCTCTCAAAATAACTAAGATTAAAGGTGAAATTCACCCACCTACGGACAGCTTATACAAAGATGTATCTCCCTCCTCTGACCCTGAGGAGGAGGAGGAATTGAAGCATGGATGGAGCAGCCATACAAGGGTCTCAGGTATCCTGTGTGCCCCAGTGACTGCACTGATTCAAAATAGGCAGGCATAGAAAGAACATTGACATTGCCCTGACCTCAGTCTGAGGGAGGGCCCACTGTATCTGAGATCTCCACATAGGCTATGGAAAGGAAGCAGTCACTGCCCTAGTCTATACTTACCACCGTTTTCAGCGGCAGTCAATGGGAGATACGTAAAATACATTGCATATCTCCCACCGACTTCTTAAATCCTCCCTACACACTTCAGTAAGCCGACCGGAAATGGCATTCCAGCTTTGGTTCGGTTACCAATTGAGCACATCTACACAGACGCCTCAATTGAAAACTGAAGATCGCGCTGATGGCAGCAACTTTGCCGCTGTCAGTATAGACTTGCCCACTGCTGTAGCCCATAGGTTGGAATATTAGTTGTGAAGATCTGCTGCAGCCCCTCCTAAGTGCGGGCCATTCCCCAGTAGTTCAATGTACAAAGTTTGTCTTTGTGCAACAAAGAGGCAGACATTCATCCTAAGTGAAATAAACAAGGAGTCCTGTACCAAAAAGGACTCCTTGTTTGTTTTACTGAACTAGGTTAACATGTGCTTTCATGAGAGAAAATCCCACTTCGTCAGATGCTTTGACGCTAGCTGTAGAAGGTGGGGAAATTGGGACGGGGAAGAGAAGGGAAGGAAATGCTGAGTAATTTATTTGAAAAAATATGGCAAAATTCATCAAATAAATTATTCAATGACTATTAGTCATCTATGCTATTCAAGTGTTTTGCACTTCATTTTTCTAGCAGCCTCTACAGGACAATCCCTGCCATAGCATGCACAAAAGCCTTAGGCTCATTGTAAATAAGAGGTAGTCAGAACGCCAGTTATCAAAAGATGAATCTGTAAAGAAAAGAAAATCATATGAGAGAGAGAACTATAACAGACAGAAAGCAAAGTGAGCATAATTTGTTAGAAAAACATCGAAGTAATCTCTTTGAGCTCATTATTTTAAGATCACAAATACAAAGGCTCCAAAACAATATCAGTTTAATGTACACTGACAGTAGCCAATCGCCAGCTATTTAGATTGGCTACAAACAGCGCATGGAAAGATTCCCAATGCTGCTGGTGCTTCAAACAGAAGCTCTTCAGACCTGCAGCATGGGAATACTTCCTTTGAACAGTGGAGTGATATGCAAAAAGATATAAAAACAGATAAATGCTAATAATTAAAAGCTAAATGAATAATACCCAATGCAGAATATTTAAGAAGGTTTAGTAGACTTTTGCATTCAAAGGAAGTGCCATGCAGCTACAGTAATCCTTTTTAAATAGTCCAAGAATGGAGGGAACTATTAGCATTATAGAAACAAAGCAAGTACCTCCCTGGATAAAGGTGTGTTAGGGCTTCCACAGTAAACTGAAATGGTTATGTAGTTGAAGCTCTCAGCTGCAAATGAGCAAAGCAATATCACATTTATTGGTCTAAAGAGACCACTCCAGAAACATATGGCCTTTTATCCCAGCCCCTCCAGAGCAATAAACTTTGAAATACTGTAGTTGTGTCTGTTAGCTTATGAGCAACAGAGTGTTTTTTAAAAAAATTTTCAATCACCGTTTTATCACATAGGAAGTCTCATCTAGTGACTGCAAGGTAAAGTTTTGTTTTCATTTGTCAATACATAATTCTCAAACCATCTCCTCAGCCAAAAATCTCTGTTTAAATTGATTTGATACAACAAAAACAAATTGAACAGCTGAAATAATTCACCTTGAAAATTGTGAACTAAGCATGCTAGTGTGATCTGTATGAGGTAAGTTTGATTTATGAGTTTGTTGTATAATTGTGGCAGGGATCCCTGCCCTGCAGCTTTCTGGCCAGCTTTCCACAAACTATTCACTTTCACAGCATTCCTCAACAGGAGCAGCTTCTCGCCCCCTCACTTTAAATACCATTATAAACCACAATACATCCATGAATGTTTATGTCTTATAGAGCAACTGTTCAAAACTATCTTGAAGTTCCAGACTGTTGCTATCAGACAACCTTTCGTCCTCTTTCTCTGTGTAGAAGCATAAGCTGTTTAATCAGATGACCTGTCCTTCATAAGCAAAGTCCTATCTGGAAAGTACGGGTGGATAAGAGGTCCAGATAGGATAAGGACCTTCAGAGACCAATCAATCTCTCAAACTACAGAGATACCC
Source organism: Pelusios castaneus (assembly GCA_007922175.1). Lineage (NCBI taxonomy): Eukaryota > Metazoa > Chordata > Testudines > Pelomedusidae > Pelusios > Pelusios castaneus. Next base: position 4,857,730 of record ML685797.1, read on the forward strand.
AATATATTAAAGTAGCTGAAAAGAAAGAGCCACCTTGATAATAATATTAATTGACAGCTAGACAGAGGTAAACATAATATCCAAGTTCTGAAACTCGCCATTGCCAAAGCTGGGGAAAAAGGAAGGGTGCACATTCCAGAATCCTAACCCGGATATGAATGTCTAAGCTGTTCACTTTCCCTACAATGGGCCAAACAAACCTCCTAGATCCAAACAGTCTCAAGTTTAAGGAGATGAAATTTGGGTCCAAATTCAGACACAGATTTTACAGTTTGGACCTATCTCTATGCCTATGCCTACATTTGTTCAAATAAGTCGACTTTGCTAAGTCGACTTAACAAAGTTGACTTTGTTAAGTTGACTTAGCATGTCTGCACTGTAAATTTAGGTCGACTTAAAGTCGACCTTGCCAAATCAACTTAGAGCATCCATGCTGGATGCCTAAGTCGACTTGTAGGGGCTAGGTGGACCTGGGAGTGGTGCATGGTGGGCAGGGGGGCACCCAACAGGTGCTCCCCTTCCCCGGGCACCCCTCCAAAAGTGCCAGGGAGCTCAGCAGCTTCCCCACTGTACCAAGGTACATGGGGGCTGAGCAGGACAGGGACAGGCGCAGAGTATAGGAGCAGGGTGGGCAGGGCTGTGTCCTGCCCTGTGGGTGGGCACGTGAGGCTCTGGCTGTGCCAGGAACCCTGGGAGGGAGGTCAGTGGGGGAGCCCTGGGGACCCTTTAAGTCGACTTAGGTCTAAGCCACGTCTACACTGACTTAAGTCGACTTAATAAAGTCAACTTAACCAATAAGTCGAACTAAAACTAGGTCTTATTAAGTTGACTTAAAATTTCCTTGAGTCGACTTAAGCAGCAGCTTAAGTCGACTTAAGGAAACTGTAGTGTAGACACAGAGTAAATTAAGTCGACTTAACCATGCTTAAGTCGACTTAATTTACAAGTGTAGACGCACCCTATATAATTATATTGGCCAAATCCACCTTTCGTGTGTCTCGACTAGCTTCAGTGAAATCATTCTAGAAATGAATTTGACTCAAGGACTGTAGTACACATTCTATTGGGAGGAAAACCAAATATGCCTCACCTATCAACTTCTCAAGAACAATGGCACTGTTCCTGAACATAAAAGGCTAATTCATGTACATTAATATTTGCATGTTGTCATGTAATCATTGTGTTGGCATTTGTAAATTGTAACATCACCTACCCCACTTACCAATAAAAATAATGATATTGGAAGCAGCTGAGATCTACATAGCTCTGTGGGTGGGCTCAAGAAACTAAACTGCAGCTGCAAATTAAAATGAGAAAAGGTCAGCACACGTGACTCTTAAACACCAATCATGCCACGCACTCAACAGGAGTAAGTACTGCTATACTGAGTTTTCTCAAGTTACAGCAGAGATCACTTGCCCAGGGAAGCACCTAGAAAAACACTTCACAAATAATTAATGCTATGGCACAGAGGCTACAGCTTTAATAAATCGATAACACATAGAATAATATGAAACAATCAATAATAGGGGAAATACATACTACTTCCAGCAAAGCATGTCTCTAACCAGTCACTCCTACCCTAATGCACCATTTAAACAGATTTCATGGCTATGGAAAGCTGAAGCCCTTGGCTCACCCATGAAAAATAGCATTCCTTGCCACTCTCAACCCTCACTAGTCCCCAAATGCCTTCAGCATGACTCACCAGCACTTCATGAAGCCACTGTAGGACAGAGGAAGGGAGGGTAGGAAACTGCTGCAGTCTCTACATCTACATCTACAGTCTCTTGCGCCCGGCCTGGGAGAAAGCAGCTTGAGTGATTCAGCTGTGGCAGAAATTTGTTCCTTGCTGATCCATCATTCAAAAAACCAGGACTCCCATGTACTCCTCCCCAGTGACTGTGGAGAAGAGACTGTGTGTTTAACTTTGGCAAGCTTCTCTATCCTGCAAGAACTTGCTGAAATGCTGCTGCTCATAGTGAAAAAACAAAAATGCTCCAAAATTTCTCAGGCACCAACCTGTAAAAGCAGTGGGGAAAAGTCCAACCTCAAGGCCCGTCAAACGGTCCTAAAGATGCCCTATCATACTGTTTGACACAGAACTGAGGTGCGTGTAGCTGAGAGGGACAGAAGTCCCAAGAGAGCCCCATCAGTACAGGTGGGTAAAGTTAGCCAAGCTGGCAAATTTAGGATGAGGCAGGGCTGGAAAGTTGTTGGGAGTAGATTGACTGCAATACCACAGGAATAAAAACACAAGAGCTATGTCTACACTTACCAAAGTTAATTCGAATTAGTTAATTCGAACTAACTAATTTGAACTAATTTTCAAGTTAGCATTAGCACGGCCCCACTGGAATTTTAGTTCGAATTAAGCAAGTGCCATGCATGGCATTTGCTTAGTTTGAATTAGTCAGTTGCATTAAGTTCAATGTGCCGGTTAGTTCGAACTAAGCAGTTAGTTCGAACTAACATGGCCACATTGACTTAATTCGAACTAACTAGTTTGAATTAAGCATTAGTTCGAAAATATAATCTAATTTATTAGTTTGAATTAGGGGAGCCCTTAATTCAAACTAATGAAAGCTTAGTGTGGCCAAGGCTTAAGTTGGTTCAAATTAAGCTTCCTTAATTCGAACTAACTTGCCAGCGTAGACATAGCCAAGGGGCATGGTCCATCAAGGTCCTTAGGTGCCTCAGTCTTGTTTTTAGACATCACTGCAATCCACAAAACTCCCACTCCACTGCTGCTAACCGTGTAGGCATCTAAATTACTTAACAGTTAAGTTTTTGCCAAAAAAGTTCCCTATGCTTCTATATTTCTGCCTCTGGTGTGTTTTGTTTCCCACATTCTGGGTCAGTTTCTTACATGCGAGGCTAAAGGTTATAAGGGAAATCATCCTCTTCTTCTTCTGGCTGTTTTGTTTCAGGCCTCATACACGACTTAGGCAGCTATATGCCTATTTTCCCCCAGTTTGTAACTGACAAGTAGGGAGAGGCACCTCCCAGTAGCTCAGACTCAGGCGTCTACTTGTGAAAGAGGGACAAGGCTTAGCACTCCCATCAGCATCTCTTCATCACGCATGTTGGATTTGTGGACCATGTTCTATGGCATCAATGATGCCCTAATCATTTTATAAGAAACCAGGTGCTTAACTCTGGCTTTCTGGATTGTGGTGGTCTTCCTGTAATTCTTTTACGTGCTTAAAAGTTAGGCACTGTAATGCTCACTGAGTCCCTTTACGGATCCCACCCAAGAAAAGTACTCAGTATTTGACTCGTACTCTGACCTCAGCCACATGAACCTCTCTGCTTCTAAATTTAACCTCCAATCACTTTTTTTCTGTCTTTTGAAAAATGCAGTGGGTTTCAGAACACTAAAACAGATAAAGAGAAAAACAAAGTGACTTCAGCAGGCTTTGTTCTAAAGTTAGTTCAATACAAGAGAACACTGTGTCTGTGCTGAAAAATACCGACTGCCCAAGAGGCATGTAAATAGCAAGCCCTCGATCTAGCTTGCTTTTTTTACCTTTAGTTTTTGAGGGTGTTCTGTTTTTCAAGAGGAGAATATATGGTATCATGAGAGATGTAGGCATTGCCATAATAAATAAAATATACCAAGGGCCAGATCCTGTCCTGATTTACCCCCTATACAGCCCTTTGTGGGTATAAGTTGAGGTAAAGCTGAATGGGATGCAAATTTAGCCTTAGGCTCAAATCCTGTGCCCAGCATGCAGCCTGACTTGGCAGAGCACTGGGGAAGAGCTCAGGTGCAGAGAGAGAAGTGGAATCCATTCCCTGCCCCAAGGCAGGAAGAATAGAGACTCTGCAGTGGCTAGTTCTCTGCCATAGGGGACAAGAAAACTAGAGGATCAGTAGAGTTGTGCATGGCCCTGCTCTCCTTCTGCTTGAGGCGTACCTGTCCCTCTCCCTCCCTCCTCAGTCCCCACAACAATCCCTGTATAACACCACAAAGAAAGCTGGGCTCCAGGCCAAGCAGGAGCTACCCACTGTTTTCCTGAGCGCTGGGGCCTTCAAAGCCTGTGAAGAAAAGGGCAAGGTTTTCTCATTTTTTACTAGTTTTTAAAACCTCATGTAGATGGGAACATAAATGAGTCCGTCACACAACTCATGAAACACCTTCCCACAGTATCTGAAAAACGCTTTCAGGGAATTTTCATGATGCAAGTGTAATTTCCTCTTCTGAGCTGCTCAGAGAAGGCTTCTAACATTTATTGTATACCTGACCCTGACTTTCCTTGCTTTCCTAAGTCCATGACTTAAACACATAACACAATGGGGAGACATTTTCAAGACAGAACATTAATGACAGAGGAGTTTACTCCACCACCATTTTCCTTTTTCCAGATGCAGCTTGTGGGGCCAGCCAATCTGCTCTGGATGTTGTAGGTCATTGGAGAGGTAGAAGAGACTCCATGCCACTTTTGGGTTCCCCAGTCTTTAGGTCAACCATGGGCCACTTTGGCCTCAGTGAAGTTCAGAGCTGCTTCAAGAGCCCATTACACCAGTCAGAGCTGATATGTCCATTGTCCATCTCCTGCAACATGCCCTATGTGCTAGAGTGTGCTAAGTATGATGTCACAGATTTGGAAATGGCTTTAGAGGAAGAATCCGAGAATTATATGTTTAGCAGGGTCCTCAAGGGACCCTACCAATACACAGGATTTGTTGGGTCTAAACAGCCTCTTTCTGAAACCTTCAGTGAAGGAGCTTCCTTATGCAATTTGTTCCATTGTCCTCCTGTTCTTACAGTTAGGAAGTTTCTCCTGTGATTTAGTCTGAATCCATTATGTTGTAGTTTGAACCATTGCCTCTTGTCCTGGCCTTTGCAGCAAGAGAAATCCACTTTTCTCCATTGTTTTTATGGCAGCCTTTCAAGTATTTGAAGACTGCTATCATGTCCTCCCTTGTTCTCTTTTCCAAATTAAGCATACCCAGTTCCTTCGGGTTTTGCTCATATGGCTTGCATTCCATCCCTTTGATCATCTTTGTAGCTCATCTTTGGATCCTTTCCAATTTCTTTACATCCTTTCTTGAAGCAGTGATCAAAATTGGACACAGTATGCCAAATGAGGCCTAACCAACACCAAGTAGAGCAGCACTATCGCTTCCTGGACCTTGCATGCTATGTCTGTTAATGTAATCCAAATTGCATTTGCTTTTTCTGCAATGGCATTGCATTGTTGACTCATGATGAGGTTGTGATCCACCACAACTCCCAGAGCAGATAGGAGAAGATTCTTTCATCTTCAGTGTGTAAGCAGGGAAATGGTCCCGCTATTGTGGGGAATTTTTGTGGCTTATCTACTACCCCAGTGGAGTGGACTAGCAAAAGGATCTGAGTCCTTGCTCCTACACCCTTTACCCAGCAGCCTTCCTGACTTTGAAGAATCCTCTTCCATTCTCTCTTGTTTCAGAGCCTTTGAAACCCTGACAAGGCTGTGCCCAGGATACCTGGGGTACTCGATCCCCAAACTTGTCATGGTCACTTAGGACAGGGGCTAGGACGTCCCTGCTCGGGGTACTCTCTTCACACTGCACGTTTCCCAAATTCACTGAATATATGTCAAAGCAAATGCAATTTATTAAACAGCAACCAATTTCAAAAAATAAGGGAAAAATGGGAAAGATTAAAGGGAAACACCTAATACCGTCCTGTGGGCATGGCCACACACAGCATCTCTGGGATGTAAAGAAAGTTCCCAGTCTGATTCTCACACATCCCTGACCTCCTTTCCAGGCTCTGGGTGTGCAGCAATGTAGAGACACTTGCTCTGGTGGTGGCCACATGCCCTCAGTCTCTCGGTGGCAGGATCCTTCTTCCCAAAGTCAGCCCCACATCCCCCCCTCAAATACAGCCAGCAGGGAGAGTGGGTGGTCTTTTCCAGCAATTAGTCCTCAGGCCAGGGTCCCCCTTGCTTACCACATCTGGCTCTGGATTGATCCTGCCCCAGCTCCACCATCCTTCACCACAGCTTCTGTTCTACCTCCAGCACAGCTCCCATGGCTGCTCCTCTGGCTCCTCTGGTTCTGGCTGCTGTAAAGCTACTCCCAGTACAGCTCTGCTCCCTGGTCTATTCCTCTGGTTTGTTCTTCCTTTGGGTGGGCTCTGTGTGCAGCTCTCTCCTTAGTTTGGCCCTGCCTTGCCCAGGCAGCTTCAGCTCCACGGAGAATGAGTTCCCCAGTCTTTTGACTCCCTCATTGGCCTGCCTACCCCATCAATCAGCCTGACCTGGAGCGCTGACCTCTTCCCATTGGCTCTGGGGACTATCAGTGTCAGGGTCCTGATTTCTCATTGACATATCCTCTTTTCTTTGGTACTGGGAGATGGCCAACCAAAAAACCCTGCTAAGTTTCAGTAAGGGACCAACTGTCTCCTTACAAGTGTAAATAGCTTTCATACTGAGCACAAGTTACAATACAAATGATGGAAGACAAATGAAAGATGGACTGTCCTTGAAGATTTCTCTCATATAACAGTGTATATTCAACAATACCTATATTAGTTTTGTATTTATTTTTGTTTTCAGAAAATCCATGATTATTATATTCTGTGAACATTTCAAATATTTTCCCAAGCCCAAGACTTTGTCATTTGTCTACCTGAAATTTAGACCTACTGCAGATACGCTGCCCCAGTGTACACATTGATTATAGGAAACTCTGTTCTCCACCTTCAAGCGTTTGACAAAGTGGGATTTTCTCCCGTGAAAGCTCATGCAATAAATACATTTGTTCATCTTTAAAGGTGCCACAAGACTCCTTGGGTGTTTTTCTTTTTTTTTTTTTTTTAAAGAAAACTCTATGGGTACGTCTACACTGGCAGTTTAGGTCGGCTTAAGGAGGCTTAAGTCAACCTAAACAAAGCCACGTCCACACTGGGCTTTTATTAAGTCAGCTTAAGGGCTTCCTTAAGTCGACTTAATAAAAGCTTAAGTCGACCTAATAAAACCTGATTATAGGTTGACTTAAGGCTTAAGTTGACTTAAGCCAATGTGAACTCCATAGGTCGACTTATTCACTAAGTCGACCTAGGGCGGGGGAACAAGGGAACCCCGCATGGCTCCCTGACAGAAGGGAGCCGCGTATGACTCCCTTCTGCCGGGGAGCCATGCACAGCTCCCTTGTTACCAGGTGAGGCCCTGCTCCCTTCTCCTTGGGACCCGTGACTTCCTGGCGAGAAGGGAGCCACGACTCCATTTTTGCCAGGAAGCTGCAGTCCCAGGAAGAAGGGAGCCATGCAGGGCTCCCCAGCCAGGACTCCAGCCAGGAGGGAATCCCTTGTTGGAGTTCCAGTGGCAAGAGATTCCCCCACCACCCTGGCTGGAGGCCCAGCCAGGGCAGCGGGGGAATCCCTCGCTACCGGAGCCCCAGCGGTGGATTCTCTCCCCGCTGGACCCTAGCTGGGGAGCCCTGCATGGCTCCCTTCTCCCTGGGAAGCTGCGTGGGGCTCCCTGGTCCCTGGGGGACAAGGGAGCCACGGCTCCTGGGAAGAAGGGAGCCGCATGGGGCTCCCCAGCTCAGGCTGCAGCGGCCAGGGAAACACCCGCCACCCTGGCCAGGGCTCCGGTAGTGAGGGATTCCCCTGCCGCCCTGGCTAGGAATCCCTCACCTCTGGAGCCCCATCCGGGGTGGCGGGGGTTTCCCTTGCTGCTGCAGCCTGGGCCAGGGAGCCCCACAGAGGCTCCCTTCTTCCCGGGAGCCGCATGCGACTCCCTTCTTCCCGGGAGCCCTGGCTCCCCTGCAAGCAGGGAGCTGGGGCTCCCCCCAGGGATAAGGGAACCGCACACGGAGCTTGTCCCCAGGGGAAGGCACCCACGGCTGCCTTGTCCCCGGGGGAAACCGTGGCTCTCTTATCCCGTGGGGAGCCCGGACTCTCTTCTGCCAGGGAACCAGGGCTCCCCTTGTCTCCGTAAGTGTCTAATGTAGACGCTCTAAGTCGACTTTACAAGGTCGACTTTAAGTCAAACTAAATATCTCATGTAGACAAAGTCGACTTAATTTAACAAGTGTAGACATGGTCTATGTATGTTATAACTGGGGGGGGGGAGTGTTTTTGATTTTTGAAACATCCAGGGAATCATCAGAGCTGGTCTACAGGATCTGGGGAGTCCCTAAAGAGTTTCCAATGCTTTCGAAGGCCCAACGCATAATTTCTAGTGCCAGAAGGAATATTAGGTAGCTGTATTACCCATAAGCATTCTCGTGATGACTAATGGAAATACTGTAAGATGAAAAAAATAGAGTAAAAGTCAAGGCTAAAGGTGAAACAGATTCAGACTTATCTGGCAGGTCTAAATAATTTAAAAGCACAAAGCATAACTAGCCTGCTAAGATGAGAAAAGAGCATCCAACTGTGAATAGGGAGATCTACATTTTATCAATTTTTGCTTTCTGGACTATAAGGAAAGAGACTGGGAGGTTCAGTGGGATAGAAGGATGATAAATTACTACTTACTCAAACCAGCAACAACAGGTAATAATATTGAAGAGCGTCAGAAACATGACATATCTCGTACTAGGATTATCTCAGTCACTTGAAATACCTACTTAGATTGAAGCCCTATCATGCTAGGTACTACACAAATGTATAGAAAGAGATAGCCCTGCCTCAAATTGCAACCTAGACTGACTAGAAAGGCAATAGATGAGAGAAAGAATTGTCACCTCCATCTGTATAATAACAAGACGGTACAAATTTACCTGGAATACAGGTAAGATAAAAGGCCCCAGATGTGAAACCACTTAGGCCTAGATAAGTGGTTCCCAATCTCTTTGGCTTGAGGGCCACAGATATCATTTTTAAATGCTGAGGGGCCACTAGTTTCTGTCAGCAGCCATCTTCCACTGCAGCCAGACAGAGGGAGTCCAGCAAGGAGGTTGCTTCCTTGTGCTCTCCTATCTCTAGGGCTACAGCAAGGAAATTGCATTCCTCCTGTCACCCTGGATCGCTAGGCAGTGGCTCCCTTCTGCAGCCAGGGGAATGAAAAATCAGTGCTCCTCTCCCTCTGACTCTTCTAGGGACCTCAGTGCCTATGAACCCAGGCAGAGCACTTTACTGTGTTATGTTCCCTGCTATAGCCAGGGGGAGGGGAGCGCTGATCTCGCATCCCTTGGCTGCAGCATGGAACTTGCACTGGTCTCGGAGTCCCATGTCAATATGTTCTGCCTGGGTCCTTAGGCAGTGAGTGACTCCCTTCTGCAGCCAGTAATGGGTCCCGACACAGTGGTTAAGAATCACTGCCTAAGAGGACCAGTACACCCAATCACACACGGAAATAGGGTATATTAATAATTTGTACACCCTCTGCTGGCAGAGGGTGAAGAACCAGAATATAACCTGCACAATCATTGGCCATGTTGTTTTATGGTTCTCAGTTAGGTATTCTAAACCATTGCCTATTGCTTAATTTAGAAGCTGCTTTGGACTAGTATCTATGCTAAGGGCTTTTTTTGTTTGTTTGCTTCTTTTTGTTTTCTAAATGTAGTCAAATAAAGTGCAGGTCTGAGTTCCATACATATATATGTGAGAGACATCTATTATAATGAGAAATGAAGGAATCATCACCCCCAAACATGAGTTAAATATGAAATCGTGCACATATGAATTCCATCTGTGAATTGACACATACATGTGTCCATTTTGCCCACCTACACTACATAAGTATTTTTATAGGGCCAGAATCTGAAGCACTTATACATTTCTTCCTAATGCAAAACTCCCATTGAAATAAACAGGAGTTTTGCCTAAGAAAGACAAAGTAAGGAATTCAGTCTATACATTTCTTCTGAGGTAGTTAAGATTTTAATTTATGTTTCCAGAGTGAAGTAATGTCTAAAGTAACATATGAGGGTTAGTTTTTAATTTTTAAATCCAATTAATTGTTCTAGTTATAGTACCACTAATTTTTATCTAGCTGATTAACCAGAGAATAATCCAAACACATTTCAAATTATAAATCTTTCATGATTTGGGAGATTTTATACAAATGTACATTTGACAGTGCTAATTTAAAGCAAATATCAAGCTTGATTAAACATTCCCAAGATAAGAAGGATAAACGATTGAATTATTTTATAGATTTAACCACCATTGATATGATGTTATAAACAGAAATATTTTGATGTTCATCATGAATTTTTAAAAATAATTCTTTGGGAAACCGCCAAGAAACACTGGAGAAGTAGGTCAGAATGTATGCACAAAACATTTGTATTCTTTGCTATATAAACACTAATTTATTTATTGAAATAATACACTGTTAATTATTTATCAAAGAAATTATAATTTTGCTGAGCTTCTCTCTGAAAGAAAAAATCATTAACATTTGCTATGGCTAATGCAATAGCCAAGGCTATAATTGTTTCACATCTCGGCCTCCCAATTGTTTGCCAAGTATTTATTCACAAACCACCATTCGTCAGAGCTTAGCTGGCTCTGATGCATTCTCAAGTAAGTGAATTTAAAAGGTGTTTAACCAAGTCATGCCCTTTATCTTCAAGTTCTATTTTTTAAAGAAAAGAAGGATTTCTTTCCAAGAATAAAGAAGAGCATAGTAGTTCAAAGACTAGCGATCTATTTTCTGGAACTGTGGTGAAGGGAGCTAAATTCCTTAACACTCATGGGCTAGCTCCCTGTATCCAGATTTTTAAAAGTAAAGACGTAGCCAGTATTGAAAGGCAATCAGGGGGAGGCAAGGAATGGATTCACTGTGGGGAATGAAATACAAATGCACAGAGATTTTTTGCCAAGGACTATGACTCATGGATTACACTACTGATTCACCAAAAGTATTTAAATCTCCTTTGAGCACAATCAGTCTGCAAACCATAAATTAGATAGATTTCAAGCAAACAGTCAGGTAAACAGAGAAAGCAAGAGCATGAAAACAGCCATTATCATAAAGAATTGAACACATGTTCCCAGCTGGAGAGTGAGTGGAACCTTAGTCAACATCACAGAAATATGCGCCAGCACGTTATTCTCCAAGGCGGTGCTGTAAATGAGACAGTGTCCAGGGGTGGCGTTCCTACACTAATCTCAGCTGACCCCTCTAGTTAATACATTTAAACAAAAACATGACTTTTCTGCTATCTATTACCATACTTGATTAATTTGGATATCGAGGTAGATAACCATTTCTCTACTGTTTTTCAGATGCTGTGCTTAAAGAAGGAACTTATCTTCCTAATGATTTAATATTGTTTCATTAAATCTAATGAAAAATAAGCAACATTTTGGCTAACTGGTACATTAATAAAGATAACATGAAAGTGGTTAATGCCTCACACTTTTCTTACAACATTCGTTGATTCTGTATTGCACTTAAGTAACATTGAATGAAAAGATGTTACTTTTAGGATAGGGATTTTTTCTCCTAACAGTGTGTATTTTTTACAGATCATTTTACAGCTAAACTTTAGAGATGTACCTTTTTATTCCTTCTTGGCAGGGACAGGGGGCTGAGATGTCTTAAATTAATGTTCAGAAAGGTATAGCAGACCAACTAAAATCCGTAAGTGCTGAGGCAAAAAAATGTCAATTTTATATCTGGCCCAGTTAAATCTAGCCCACATTTTTCAAAATTTGATACCTAAAGTCATGCTTATTTAAGCGACTAAACAAGTGGCCCAAATTTCACAAGTGCTGACTACTCAGCAGCTCACCATTATGGTCAGCGTGTGCTACAAGCTTTTGAAGTTCAGACATGCACTTTTGAAAATCATGGCTGTGGCCACCTGAGTTGAGGAGTGGCTGGGTTACTGCAGCTGTGCTCTTGATTAGAGAACTGTTGAATTATCTGTTTGCACCAATATCAAATTTGTAAACAGGAATTATTTAGCTCAATGGCTTCTCGTAGGGCAGCCTCAGTAACATTGAAGGTTTCTGCACTGCAGCGCCTGCTGTGTTGCTGGAAATACTGTAGAATAAGCCAAGATATATATGAAATGTTGTCAGTAATATTGCAGAGATGAGCAGGCTCCATGCCTGCAGTAAAGAAAAATAGCGTGAAAAGCATTTCCTGTTTATTTCTTTGTGAGAAGAAGGGAGGAGGAGGGGGAACATTGCATCACAGGAGGACAGCTGACTTCCCACAAGACACAGCACTTTGTTGCATTGTGGGACACCTACCCACAGTGCAATACTTCTACATTCGACCTAACAACTAGCAATGGGGAAGCAACATGCTCCTCCGCTTTTATTAATTCGGCAGCTCAGCATCGACTTTAAATCTCTCCCCAATGTAGACATGCCCTTTGGAGAAGCCATCATTTATGGGGGGAGAGGGTCAGTAGGCAGATACTGACACTTAGATCCACAAAGGTATTTAGGCACCAAAGTCCAGTTTTTAGGCACCACAGCGATCCGCAAAATCTTAGTTTGTCTACCATTCAACCCTGTAGGTTCCTGAACTCACTCAGCACCTCAGTTTTTTTCAGTAAAAGTTGCTTAGATTCCTACTTTTGACCTCTGGGCATGCACACTACTACTTCGTTCTAAGCATCCAGGTGCTCAGGGGCATGCACTGGAATAAAAAATTGGTTGCTTTTGGATGGGCATTTTCTGTGCCCACTTCCCCCCCCCCCCCCAGCTGGAGGAGCTTGCTCCCTTTCCCTCCCTCCCCTCCATGGTTGTGGGGCCAGTGGAGCTGACTCTCTCCCCCTACTTCTGCAGCCCAGGTGCATGGCACTAGCTCTCTCCATCCCAGAGGAGTTCTGTGCCCCTGATGACTGGGGAGATCAATGCCCTTGATTGCCCGCTCTCTCCCCACACACATCCCTGCAGGCATCTATCTCTAGCCTATGCTCCAGAGTGATCCACAAGCCAGAGGAAGGTAGGTGCTCCTCCACCTAGCTCACCTATGGCACCTAGGGTGCGTCTATGCTGGCATCTTAGGTCGACTTAAGGAGCTTAAGTCGACATAAACAAAGCCACATCCACACTGGCCTTTTATTAAGTCAACTTAAGCATTTCCTTAGCATTAAGGACACAATGGTTGTAGAGACTCCTACCTACAATGGGCCCACAGAGAAATCTGATGAGCTATTAAGGAGACAATGGTTGTTGACAGCCTCCTGTCTAGGGCGTTTCACCAGAATCACACAAGTTAAAGTATAGATATAATACCAAATTCCTAACTTCTAATACAAATACAATTCTTAGACATAAACTATATAATCATTCCCAGAAAATTACTACCTTTCTATTGATACCAAACATGACATAGTTCCTATGGATTATAGCATTTATGAGATATGAATAGAAAATATCATAAATGCTTCCCTAAATTCGGACAGCGTCATACCCTGCCCACATGCCCTGCCAGGGTCCCTGTCCCCCTTTGCCCCACTGTACACAAGGGGTGCCCCCCCGCCACCGTGGACCTGCCCAAGGTCCCCCTAGCCCCTAGAAGTCGACCTAGGTGTCCAGTGTGGATGCTCTAGGTCGACTTTGTAAGTTCCCTTTCAAGTCGTCTTTAATTTTAAGTGTAGATGCATTAAGACGACTTAACTAAGTCGACTTTAAGTTGACTTAGTTAAGTCGACTTAGTTAAAGTCGACTTAAAATTACAAGTGTAGACATAGCCTGAGTTAGGTCAATGGTTCCCAACCTGTGGCCCAGGGGCCAAATGACCCTTGGGGCTTTCAAAGTGGCCCTCGGCTCCCCTCCTGCTGGCTGCAGACTGGAGTCACTGCCTAAGGTCTCAGCAGGGCTAAAAGACCAAGGCAGGTTGCTTGCTGCAGTCAAAGGGATAGGAGATTAGTGCTCCCGTCCCCCTGGCTGTAGCAGTGAGCATTGCAAAGTGCTCTGCCTAGGTCCATAGGTGCTAGGGTCCTTGCTGGAGCCAGAGGGAGGGGAGCGGAGCACTGACGTTCAGTCCCCCTGGCTGCAAGAATGAAGCCACTGCCTTGGGACCCAAATAGAGTGTGTAGAGCTGCAGGATGCGTGTGATTTCCCTGTTGCAGCCAAGGGAGATGGAAGAGCAACAAGCTGGGGAGGTGAGGAGGGTTGCTTCTAGTAGTGGCTGGTTGTGTTTCGGGGCTGTAAAAATGATATCTGTGACACTCAAGCCAAAAAGATTGGGAACCACTGAGTTAAGTGAAGGAGAGCCTATCTTCCCCCAATTTGTGGATCGCAAGCAGAGACAGGTGCCTCCCAGAAGTCTTGTCTTAGGTACCTATCTCAGTGAGAAAAGCAGTGCTTAACATATACCCCTCTCTTCAGCAACTCCTATTGGCTAACTTCAACAACTCCTACCCAGCATTCTGGTTTTTGTCGGCCCCATTCTAAAGTGCTATTTCTTCCCATTCTTTATATAGGGAGCCTGGGTATCTAATTCAGGCTTTGTGGATCACATTGCTGCTCCAGTGATTTTCTGCACACCTAAAATTAGATGTCATGATGCTGAATGTCAGAATGCCTAAGTTCCTTCATGGATCCAGGCCATTATGCTAACATGAGTGTATACACAAGGTCCTTATTTTTTCTCAAGACATGACAAATGAACTGCTCTCTTGTTCGCTCTCTCTCTTTCTTTAATTTAAAAGATCTTGGAAGAAGCCATATGGTAAAGGTTTTTATAACTAAACAAGGCAGGAAACTATGAGGGATATGAGTAATTGTTGTAGGAGGATTTGGGGACTGGGAGTCGTACTCAGGGGTTCTATTCCTCTTATAGATTGGTTTCACAGTACTCAGATAACTAGAGTGATTAATACAGTAGAAAATATTTAGATGGATTATATGAGAGACAGAGTCAGACAGACTGAAGCCCATAGAGTTTTGAATGAGCTGCTAAGATAGGTCGCTGGAAACAAAGAACTAAACACTTCCCTCCTGAATTAAGGATATTTTCTTCCCTGTAAAATATATTATCTGTGATTTAGGAGTTCACTTGGTATTTTGTTTTAGATAGTTTTATCCCCTGAGAGGGACACATTTATATTGTATGTACTACTGAACTCTTTGGACTATAATGAAATAAATATTTTCATAAATAATATTCTGGCTCTGTCAGGATAATTTTGGATTTTTGATAGCCTAACTTTTTTTAACTGTCACCCAACCAGATAATTAATGAAGTTGCCATTTTGTCAATGTTTCATGCATCTTTTTTGTAGGTTGTACAGAAAGCTTTCCAGATGAGAGAAGCTTCGTACATGTTAAATTGTTGAGCTGGAGGAAAAAGGACACTTTTTTTTGACTCACATAATAGATCTGACAGCATCAGCACATGCCAAGTTGTACCCTAAAACTTTGTAACCAAACTCTGCACTGGCTTGGATATATTAATGAACCAGTCCAAGCCTTAATTCTAAAAGTGGGTAATGAGAAGTGGTCCACCCTAGGAGGTTTACAAGGGGTTTCTATTTAAATCACTGAAGAACTCCAAAGAATTACCTGCCACAGTTTATTCTTCAGATGGCAGACACAGCCCTCTGCTCAAAGGATTGACACTCAGTAATTTCTTTGAAAACATATCTCTTTATTAAATAATAATTCTAATACAATTTGAATTGAAAATTGAAAATCAAGATGATGTAACATATGGAATAAACCTCAACGCAATACAAACGAAACCAGGTCTTGACAAATTGATGTTTCTGATTGCCATGGTGACCAGTTTTAGTAGCCTGTTGCCTAACTCCACTGCAGAAATGTAATGGAAGAGTGCCCTCTGGTGACCAAAAGTAAAATTGCTGGCACTGAGTTGTGAGCCAATTTTGTCTATCCCTGAACTAACTGTATTAATTATAAACTATGTAACCTAATGTGGTGTACCAACAAATATAACAAACTCTAAAATTGAAATACAGTACTCATAACACAATACAATATTTCCTTAGCACATATTATAATGCTATGAATACTTCAGTGCAACACAGCATGATAAACATATAGTGTTGCAACATATAACAGAAAGAAATCCTGCATACATATGTATAAACCCCTAATACAAAACTGTATTAGCATACCAAACTTATCACAATATAAGATACAATTCCCTTATACATACATATACAGTGACATTATGATAACATACTTATTATTACTAACTATTATTATTATTACCAACTATTATTAATAATTATTATTACAAACTAACTTTCTATGACTGTTAATCAGGTAATCATAAAATGGGTGGGGAAGATGAGGGCATCCAGCTTTATTTACAAACATATGCACACATTCCTTATATTTAGAGGCGTTTTACTTACCCTTCCTTTTCTTGGTTAAATCCGTCTGTTCTGTCTATGGGCCCTTCTGCTCTGTCAATTTGACTATGGCTGCTGCTGCCATTGCTTGCTGTTGTGGCTGATGTTCTTCAGATGTGTCCTCATTCTCCTGCTTCTCTTAGTTTCTGCTTTGTTCATAATTACCTACGACAGTTCTGTGCCTTATATACACTTTTTCTGATCTTTTCTGACCCTTTCTGATTGGTTGCTTTCTTAATATCAGCCAACAGCATAGGGTGATATCTTATTTACTTCAAGGTTCGATCTCCTTTGGATCCTCCTTCAAGATGATACCATTTTTAACCAATTGGCTATTTCACATGCTAATTAGATTCATTTGTTTATTTCAAACTTGGAACTCCTTTGGATCCTTCTTCTGTCCTGCAGGGAGATGTCAGTGGGTATTAGGAGTGACCTTTCTTTCACCCCAGTCTGCTTTTCTGCTATTGGTCAGTTTTTAATATTTCCATTTTTTTTTCACTTACCGATGACATTAGGGGCCACCATTTTAGATTTCTACAAAAACTTGTTTTAAACTATTATTTACTACCTATCAAAAGCTTTAAATTTAAAAACTAACTATGGCTATGTCTACACTTACTAAAATTAGTTCGAATTAGTTAGTTCGAACTAACTAATTCAAACTAATTTTAGTTAGTTCGAATTAGCTTAATTCGAACTAGAAAAAATTAGTTCGAACTAAGCAAGTACCATTCATGGCACTTGCTTAGTTCAAATTAGCGATCCCCATTGATTTCAATGGGCCGGTTAGTTCGAACTAATAAATTAGTTCGAATTAACATGGCCACATTGGTTAATTCAAACTAGTTAGTTCGAATTAACCCTTACTTCTAATGCCCTATTTGAAGTTATTAGTTCGAATTAAGGAAGCCCTTAATTCGAACTAATTAAAGCCTAGTGTAACCATGGTTTTAGTTAGTTCGAATTAAGCCTCCTTAATTCAACCTAACGTGCCAGTGTGGACATAGCCTATATCTCTATTTCTGCCTAATCATTATGATTCTGCCACCATCTTTGTTATTTAAATCAGAACAGATAAAATCCATGATGTTTTCTCCCCCCCCGTTGCCTGCCTTCTCAGGTGTGTGGCTAAATGCTGTCTGTAATGCTGGTCTCCTTATGTGGATTAGAACAACTTTAAATATCTCTTCTGTCAAGGTCTCGGTTTCTACATTGCTTATGGTAGTGGTTTGTAATAGAAAGTGAATGTTTTTGTTCTAGTGCTTGGTCATTAAATGACAGACATAGCACCTTACACCCACTAAACCTCATAATGGCTATAGGTTATGTTTCTTTGCCTTGCCAGTATGTTTAATCAAAACTTAACCCAACCTTTAAACACAGATCCAAAAGTTAAAAATGAACAGCCCCTTGATCATTCTGTTCATGGGCATGATACCCAGTTTTGACTCACAGTTCTTATACCTGAAGTAATCATAATGAAAATCTCCTCTCTGGTAAAATGTACCCACAAATGTCCATAGACATCAATTTTGGAAGCACTATGTTTTCCATAATAGTTCTATTTCATATTCTAATGTAGCCTTATTATTCTGCTGCAGAAAGAGAAAAGTCAGCTCCAGAGAACGAGCTGATAAACTCCTTTAGATTCTGGTGCCTTTAGCAGCTGGTTTCTGTCTGAAATGAAAAGATAAAGGTCACATGGCATTTGAGAGAAAGGATTCAGTTTTAGGAAAAGACTGTTGGTATTTTGGCTTAGTTTATTTCCAGTGCAAAAATGTACTTGGGCAATGACTTTCACAGGAACAGAGCAACCAACATACCTATCAGACCAGTTTCCCAACTAGTCTGATAGCTTATTAATTAACAATGGCTAGTACAAAATGTTTCAAAACCAAGTACCAGGAACACAGTAATGGACAATTATGGAATAACCTACCCTCAGAAGAAGTTCCTTCTTAACCTCTGTCAGAACCTGATTGGTTTCTGCCCTGAAGCATAAGGTTTTATATAAAAAAGTCATTCATAAGTGGGCCAGATTATCATAGTATATGCAATGACAGGTGTAAAGTGAGTCTTATAATATTGATTGAGTCATTCTTTTATGGAGTATTAAGGAAATATTTTTTTTTCTCAAAGGGCAGTTGGTATCTGCAACCTTAGATCAATGTATCATCCAGACCAGAGTCTCAGACTTAGAGATGAAGAAGGTTAGTCGGTCCACCAGTCCTTCTCACTGTCACTGCAGAATTATTTCCTTTTGTACATTTTCTAGTGTTCTCTCCCGACTCGATTTAACTGTAGCAGTGGAGTCCATCCCTTGGGAGACTATGCACAGCCTAATAGGTCTCACTGTCAAGAAAGTTGTCACTGAGCTTCAGCTAATTTTTCGTTTCTTAATTTCATCTCCCTCCTTCTACTAGAACAGGCAACCAGGGCATAGCATGAACATGCAAATTATGCTTAATTCATTAAGAGAAATAAATATCATAACACTATTTTTTTCCCCAACACTTTCCGTTATCCGTATCCCTACTTGCTGTTTAAATAGCTCAAATATTTGTAGACTGTGATTATTCACATATGTATGCGTTTGCAAGATCAGAACCAGCATAGTTAAACTCATAGAGCCAACATCCCACATTATCTGCCAGGCAGCTCCACGTTAGATACTGACGCAAGAGAAATAACTAAAGCATAGCAGAGTAAACGTGACAGCATCAGTGAAGCAAGTTGTGCACTTGCCTGAAAAGACAGGCATCCAGTTCACTGGGCATAGCCCTGAATTGTGAAGAATGGGATGGTGGCCTGTGTTCCTTTATGTGCAGCAGGCAAACAAGAACATGTATATGTTTGTTCTGCTCTGAATCTGCGAGGTATAGTGAAAGATAAAAGTACACAAGGTAGATCATGTGTCTCCTAGGCACAGTCATGCTGTGGAGCGAAGTAATTTATCCCTGCTGGGTACATCCATCATATTCCAGAGCCTGGAAATGTCTGTTGTTAGAGTGCAAGCAATCTGGAGCTTAAGGGAGGTCTGTTTGCCATTTATGCTGATTTGCTGCAGTACTGGTGCCAATTAGCCACTGAGAGCTCTCCCTACGTTTCTGTCAGTATTGCACATGCTCATTTGATATTGCAAAGATAGGCAAGTGTGAAGCTTAAACTCAAAGCCCAAGCCACAATGAAGCAGTCTAGAAACAAAAGCGGTACTAGAATCAGGATTAAACTCTTCATCAATAATCCTGACAAATCTGAAAACTAAAACTATAAAGATTAAAATGAGGTTTGCAGAAGTATGTCAAGTGCATAACTCTGCTCATTAAAGCTTTTTTTTTTTTAATTAAATGGGAGACCTATGGAACACAAACTTGCCAATGTTTATTATTTAATTGATGTTACATTCACCGAAGAGCAAGTCCAAACACTCTTCTTTCTTTCTTGTGACTTGTTTGGCATTTTTTTACTTAATCCCAGTGAAACATAGTCCTCAACTAGTGCTAAGGGAAGGAATTAAAAATGATTTCTGCCAAAGATTAAAAAACAAGCAGTCACTTTTAGACTTCCTGTCATTTCATGAAGTAAGGAACTCGTTTTACAAAACTTAGAAATATCTTAAGGCTTTGAATCAAGAGAGTAAACCTGCACCCCCCCAAAACCGCACAAAAACCCCACACCAACCCTAAGCCCAACCAAAAACCTAAACCCAGAGCCCCAATGGCATTTATGCAACTAACTCCCATTGAAATCAATAGGAATTAGGCACCTATGTGCCTTTGAGAGCTGGTTCTTACGAACTTGTGCTGGGTTCTCCAGAGCTAAATTGTGTCTTCACCTGACCGCTCACAAAGGGGGTACTGGTAGTTGAGGAAGTTCCAATCCCACATACTGGAAAAAGCCCTTTTTAGTGCCAAAAATCTGGTCTTGAGTGATGAATCATTAATGGAACAAAAGGCCTCCTTTATTCATTTCTTCTTTTCAAATGGTGCAAAAAAATCCAAGAGTATTCCAAAAGGTAACCCAAAGTTTACCTAACCCCAGTGCTAATGTGGCAGAAAATGAGTCATTTTGTACATTCACTCTCTCAGTGACAAAAACCCACCACTAAAATCGTGGTATCCTGAGATAGCGTTGGCGCCGTCTTTAAAAATGTACTGTTTGCCAGGTTACAATGTAATGTTATCCAGCATTGATGCTGATACTTGGCAGAAGGAATATTTGTAAAGCTAAGCTTCTTTTAGTGTGATTAATACTTCCTGTTGACTATTTTAAAGTAAGCATAGTCAATAATATAAATAACCACTAAGGTTTCAGTTTCCAATACACATGCAAAGTTCTCCCACAGCCTTTAACTAATCATAAAATAAAACAGACCTAGCACATTGCTGTGAGCAAAATAATCTTTCTAACATGACTCTTAAACAACACACTAAATCACTCTTCAGTAATTTCTTTATCACTGGCTCAGTATCCTTGATAGGCTCATAATAGCCCTAAGAAATATTTGATCAGTGGGTTGCCTGCATGTATAATTTTTACTTATTTCCTAGACTAGTTTATCTCATTTTTTTCTAGTTGAAACCCCATTTTATTATTTCATTGTGAAACATTTTCTCTGTGCAAATGGTGAATTTATTAGAGAGCTTAAAAATCTTCAGTGTTCTGGAATGCCTAAATGTTTCTATATGATTATGTGACAAATGATACAAGAAAAATGCTTTGCCCAGTACCGCTTAATGGCTAAACAGGTGTAAAGTACATTAGAAATAGTGAAGATCTGTCTTAAACATAAGAAAATGTTGCATTCCCCAGATGCAGGATAAGAAAGGCACAGGAGCAGGAGGAAAAAATTTGGACTTTTATGTTTTATAGCTTGGTCTTTCAGGAGATGGCAGGTGTTTAAAAGAATCTCTCAGATGGAAACAAAAATCCCTGATGGCTAAAATTCACATGTGTCTAAGCAGGTCAATTCCTTGAGTGATATAAGATTTCAAACCATGATACATCAAACAAAAGAACAACTCTGTGTCTTTATCCATACACAGTATGTAGTACTATGCCTCCCAACTTTCTAATGACAATAGTATACATTTAAATACGTTAAAGCAGCAACCTTCGGCATAGCTACTATCTGGCATGGGAAAGGTTAATGTTGCATATAGTAGCTTCTGTCATCTGTAGGCTACTTAGCAGTTTATTCTCACTAAAATTAAACAAAAATGGGATCCAATTAATGGCCTGAATTTCAAATTGTCTCTGGTATTGCACTTGTTTTAGAATTAAATCTAACTACACCATTAAGTCTAATACATGTTTGATCTGTGGTTAAGAAGGAAATAATTTGCCAGAAGATAGGGAGGGGGTTACTGTCAAAAAAATATAAATTGCAGTCTTTGAACAGTTTTAATGTTTAAAAAAATGTAATAGTTCCTCAAAGAATTTTTTCCAGCCAGGAGTATAATATTATATATAACAATGTAAAGGCTTCTCAAAACCAGGAGATCACAGTACGAAGGATTGATCTTCATAAATAGGGGGAAAAAAACATTAAATATTTTCTCTTGTTTCATATCATTGTTTTGAAAGATCTTCTAAAGTGTTATTAGCAAATTAGCTTAAAAGTGACTGACGAGAGCAAATGATAAGATCATGGTTCACCGCTTCTTGAAAGTCATGGATAGGATGACAACAGAGTCCTGTGGCACTTTTAAAGACTAACAGATTTATTTATCGCATGAGCTTTCGTGGGAGAAAATCCCACTTCGTCAGACGCTTTGAAGATGGGAAAGTTACAGAATGGGAGGAAATTAAATGCAGGGGAGTGTATGACATAGCATCAGGTCAGGCTGTAACAGCAAATCAAAATAGGTGTTAGGATTCAAAACACTGGGGAACAGCACATAGAGGAGGGGGAGGTCAAATCACTTGTTGTAATGCGAGAAAAATCCATAGTCCCTGTTTAACCCCAAGACAACTGAGTCAAATTTGCATATAAGTTCGAGTTCTGCAGTCTCTCTTTGAAGCTGTGATTTGTTATTCATCTGTTTCAACACAGCTATTAACAAGTCGTCAAGGGAGTGAGCAGGGAGATTGAAGTGTTCCCCTACAGGTTTTGCAGTGTTGCAATTTCTGATGTCAGATTTGTGTCCATTGATTCTTTGGCGCAGAGACTGTCCTGTCTGTCCAATATATAAGGCAGAGGGGCATTTCCGGCACATGATGGCATAAATCACATTGGTGGATGAGCAGGTGAACGAACCCTTGATGGAGTAGGTGGCATGATTAGGCCCTGTGATGGTGTCATCAGTGTAGATATGAGGGCAAAGTTGGCAGCGTGGTCTGCTGCAGGGCTGTGTTCCTGCTTTAGTGTTTCTGTTCTGTGATCTGTAGTTGCTGGTAAGTATCCTTTTAAGATTAGGGGACTGTCTGAAAGCAAGGAGAGGTCTGTCTCCTAAGGCTTGAGAG
>ML685797.1:4881944-4901944 GCA_007922175.1 Pelusios castaneus
CTTTGAAGATAAAGCGTCTGACGAAGTGGGATTTTCTCCCACGAAAGCTCATGCGATAAATAAATCTGTTAGTCTTTAAAAGTGCCACAGGACTCTGTTGTCTTTCTACAATAGACTAACACGGCTACCCCTTTGGAATATGGATAGGATGGTGCAGAATGCCAGAGTAAGGGAACTTGGTGCTGATAACATGCAAAATATACCTACAGTTTCATGAATAAAGTCCTATAGGTCTCCATTAATTGCAGATCTTCCACTGTGAAGTTATTAACAATAAAATTTGGTAGCTTAACGGCCACAGGGGATATTTATTTTTTATAAAAAAATAATATGGCTGCTTAGGGCTCAATTATCTAAAAATGGCTGGTGCATATATGCCGTAAATCAATTAATACAGATTGTGACATAAGAAATCGCTCCTGGACTGAGTGAGTTAGTCACGTCTTAAAATAGGGGTAACAAAAAATCCCAAAAATTAACACACTCCATTCTGCAATTTGTAATTGTTTTATCAGTTGTTTTCTGACATATTTTGATTCTTAACAAATGGGGAAATCAGTATTAGTTCTCAAGATGTTAAAGAAATGACAATACCCCAATTCAAAATCAACTTTCTAAATGAGGTTTTGGGACTAAAAACATTTTCCCAGAGCTCCCACTGACCAGATTTTGAAGGACTCAAACTACAGACTCGAAATGGACTTCCAGGGAAAACCCACAAAGCAGACAGTGACATTTGCAGTATCGTGAACTTTTTAAATTTTGTTGTGAGTCTCACGATATTTGTGTTGTTCTTAAAGCCCAAACTCCAGGAGTCATGTGATTATGTGAGAATTGTAGCTTTCATTTTTAAAAAGTAAATTTCTAGTCCTCATACTTATGGGAAAAAATCTTGAAAACATGAATTCCAAAGACTCAAACAGCAGAAAATAATTGAAAAAACACCTTCCAAAATACTATTTTTTAAAAAAAACCTCATGATTTTAAAGCCAATCTCATGATTTTAACAGGACTGACTCATGAGATTTGAACCAATGGAATGGGCAGTACCGCATTTCTCCCCTGCTATGGAGGAAAGATTTATCTTGTATTATTCCCAACAAAGTAGGTGGAGTTACCCAGTTCTCTTGGTTGCTGCTGCTGAAAAATATTTTTGCCAACAAGGGAATCAAACCCAACTTTATAGAGCTGCAGTGCTTTTCCCAGTAACCCAGGGGTGCTGCAGCATTACTATCTCTAGCTATCATGGTAGCAGAAGGGATGGTCCGACCCCTGCTGGTAGAGCTCATAGAATCATAGAATCACAGGATTATTGGGGTCATCTACTATAGCACCTATCAAGATGTAAGATTTGTTGCATCTAAACCATCCAACCATGACTGAGCAGTCTGCTACTACTTCTGTTTTTAGACAAAGGATGTACAGCCTGGGATTTGGCTTTGCCAAAGATAAGAAAGGAAGAAGGAATACGCCATCAAACAGTTAGAAGAGCCAGGGCATGCCCAGTATCATGGGCTTTGGCGAGAGGGTTAGAGAAAAACAGAATTAGGGGTTAATTTACAATGCATCACCATTATGAAGTTAGCTTTTCAATGGTTGCCACACAGTGAGATATCACCGTTTTCCCTGAGGAAACAACTGCCGTATATGCTCAGGTATAAGCCGAGAATTTTATGCCCCAAAATATGCCCCAAAAGCTGTGTTCGGCTAATCTGAGGATCACAGATAAAACCAGAATTTCAAACCTCCTGTCCTGAGCATGCTCAGACAGACCGTGGTCAGAGCAGAAGGGGCCTGGGCCAGGAGCGGCTCTGCCGGCTACCACTGCAGCTCTGGGCCTCCAGCCAGGTAAGGGGGCTCGTGGCGGGGGAGGGAGGGGCAGGCAGAGGCTTGGGGAAGGGGCCGTGATGGTGGGTGGAGGCTCAGGGAAGGGGCCATGGCGGCAGGCGGAGGATCGGGGAAGGGGTCACGTGGAGGTACTGGGGGCTTATGCCCGGGTGGTGAGGTTTTCTGGTGTTTTAGGGTTTAAAAATGAGGGGTAGCTTATACGTGGATCGGCTAATAGGTGAGCATATACAGTATGTGGCATCTGCTGGCAAATGTTGACATTTTAACAGCAATTTCACAACATTAATTTTTAAAAAGTTTTTAAAGAACTTCATAAGTCCTAAATACTGACCATTGCCATTATATTTGCCATACACAGTATGGATTCCATATTAATCCATCCAAATGCTCTTTTACCCAAAGCATTCCAAATGTGTATTTCTATATTTACACACATCATTAGAGAGAGAAATTAAAAGAAAAGAACAATCCAGATTTGCCTTGCTTCTCTGAAGACCAAATCCTAATCACACTAAGGATTTCTTCTGGTTTGGTATAGGCTACACTTGTTAGCTGTGTTTTACTCGAGGATCTTCAGGGAAGTTGTGTGTGGCTGTGTCAAAAGGAGGGCACTCAATATACTACTTTTGGCCGAGTGAATTCCAGCTCTTGTTAATCTATTTCAATTAGTACTTTCATTTCAAGGAATTGGCAGGTTTAAGTCTGACATGTAAGGACCTCATGCATCATTACATACAGACTTGTACCATTTGCTGCTGCATGGATAGCTCTCCAAACAATTCAATAATTAAACTGCTAGAAAAATGGAGGAAAGGGCTTTGGGCAATGTCAGTTGTACATTATTTTAAAAGAAATGTAAGTAGAGGTAGTACGGGCATGTAAGTCATTGGGCAGATTCACCAGCCACTAATATCAAGTTCCACATCCCTTTCCTCAGATCGAGCTTTATTGAAAAGCAGAAGATGCCACTGGCTCAAAGTAACATTAAATATTTAGCAAAAGACTTTCCTGATTTTCACAAGCTGGGAAGGGAGAAGACTCATCCTTTCTCTTAGGTAGCCTATTCTGTCTGATATGGAGAACTCCCTGCCAGGTCCTTCTCTGTATCTCCTGTCAGCTGCCCATAACTAAGAAGGCATGACTCCTAGTCACATGACTTGTAACTACAGCTTCCAGTTTGCAGTTCAAGGACTGTGACAATACACTGAAATAGGTATATGTGCCCCACAGCCCATTGCCATTTCAGGTCACCAACTACATCAGTCACATTCCTCTCCTACATCAAGGGTGCATCTATACTTGTAAATTAAGTCGACTTAATTTACTCTGCGTCTACACTACATTTTCCTTAAGTCGACTTTACTAAACCTGGTTTAAAGTCAAAGTCGACTTTCTAAAGTCGACTTAAGCCAGTGTAGACCTGGAGTAGCCCTAAGTCGACTCTAAGTCGACTTAGGGCTCTCCAGGACTCCCCCACTGTCCTCCCTGCCAGAGGGGGTGGCACGGGGGAGCCCCCCCCCACTCTGCCCCTATGCCCTGCCAGGGTCCCTGTTCCCCTTTGCCCCATTGTACACAGGTACAATGGGGCAAAGGCTGAGCCCCCTGGCAATTGGCAAGGAGTGCCCCCCCTGCCACCGTGGACCTCTCCCAGGTCCACCTAGCTCCTAGAAGTCGACCTTGGCATCCAGTGTGGACGCTCTAGGTCAACTTTGTAAGTTCCCCCCTAAGTCGACTTAATTTTATAGTGTGGACATGGTAAGTCGACTTAGGTAAAGTCGTCCTAAATTAACAAGTGTAGACATAGCCCAAGAGACTACCTTGCTTCTTCTCCTCCCCATGCCACTACCATCACCCACAGCACTTCTATAGTCCGTTAGAAAACATTGCTTCACTGCCTAGGCCTCCATGCACAACCTCAGTACTTTGAGCATCACAGGCCGCAGTGCCCATGGGTAGCAACTATTTTCATACCTTATGACTGGCTCTGGATCCACGCAGAGAAGAAAAACAATGACTTGGCCATAATGAGGAATCCTTCATTTCCTGTCTGGATCATCCTTCAGATAGCACGTAGAATCATGAGGAGCTGTGACATAGGATGCAGCACTGTAATATAAACCATAAATAGCATATTTTTATGAAGCCATGCAGCATGGTCATATACAGTAACATACATATTTGTTAGACTTTCATCCTGCAGACATTACACTTGTGATTTTGATGCATAGTCTAAGTGTTCCATTGGTAGTGAATTTATGAAAATTACCTGGACCCTTATGCTTTTCATTTGTTGGTCAGCCTTGCTCCTTTTGTGTGAACTGTATGTGCTCATGCAGGATAAGGCAGAGAAAACACATAATGTATTCGGCTTCGATATAATTATATACATTCCCAGAAAATGCATATTCGAAGACTACTCTGGTAAAATGAATCTAAATCATAGAATGAAATTGCTATTTGCTTTTAGTCAGAGATCTGGAATGGACATACCTTGAAATGTTTCTTCTTGTTTATCAGAGATAACAAACAACAATGTAGTGTCTTTGGGCTAGGTTCACAAAAGGGCTGAGGCGCCTAACTGTCCCTTTAGGTGCCTAAATCCAACATTTAGAGTCCATTGACATTCAAAAAGCCCACCCATGCCCAGCTGTCACCTGATCCAGTAAACATCAAAATTTCCAGTAGGCAATGACTGCAAACCTACCTAAATAGTGACCTCGGCCAGGTGCTTCGCCCCCTAGTTCACACCAAAGCCCGAGAGGGATTCCCCAGCTAGGTGTGTTCCCTGCCTATCTTATTTGCTGGGTCCAATCTAGAAGGTGTGCTCTGAGAGCACCTAACCGCCTCAAAAGACAGGTTGGAATGATAACTGGGGTGTAAGTGTAGGTGTCTTTTTTACATCAGAGATGTGATTAGAGCACTCTGCTGGGATAAGGGAGACCCAGCTATGAATTCCATTCTGCCTGATGTGGAGCAGAGACTTAAGTCCAGGTGCCTCACCTCACAGATATCCTAAGCTCTCTCAAGCTCTCCAGTTGGAGCTGTTTCACCTACATACATAATTAAATATTCATTGTGACAGGGACTTGAACCTCCCACATTTCAGTGGAGTGCCCGAAGCTTGAAGCTAAGCAGTCAATCTCTTTCTTGCACTCTGAGCTTCTGACCCATGAATAGTTGTCAGGCTGAGCAGGAACTTGAAAACAGACCACCAAGCTGAGTGCCCTAACCACTGGGCTATTAGCTATAAAGGGATTGGGACCTTTTTTTCTCTCTGACGTTTCACAAGAAAAGGCTGGCTTAAGTGCCTAATCCAGGAGAGGGCTCGTGGCTCAGACTCCCACTCCCGTCTGCAAATTAGGGGCTGAAGCACCTTTGTGGCTCTTAGCCTGAAGCTCCACCCTTTTCCTCTGCATTTAACTCCTGACTGGTTTAAGCAGCTTCCCTATCACCTGAAACCACCGGGTTTCCCTATCAGCTGAAGAGCGGTCCTGGCCAGAAAGGAGCCCCACACTCCCTTCTGGCCGGGACCGCTCGGGTTCTGGGCAGAAAGGAGCTACGGGGCTCCCTTCGGCCAGGACCACTGGGGGTCCCAGCCAGAAGGGAGCCCCGCGATCCCTTCTCCCCAGGACTTGAGCTGTCCCGGGAAGAAGGGAGCCAGGACAAGCCGCTAGCGGCTTCCTGGGGAGAAAGGAGCAGTGGTTCCCTTTTTCCCCTGCCCTGCCCTAAGTCGACATATTTGTAAGTCGACTTAGGGTGTCCACACTCCCTTAAGTCGACTTAAGAAGTCAACTTAAGCATTAAGTCATCTTAAAACTAGATCTTATTAAAATTTCCTTAAGTCAACTTAATTTATTAGCGTAGACGCACCCTTAGGAACTAGGCAAGGAATAATTCTTTTTGTGGAACTAGCCCTTTGCTTTTATTGCATATTGTATTTGTATCCATACCACTGTCCCACAGTGGTTAAACAGTAATGAAAACCATTGCCTCTGAAAAGTTACAGCACTGGAGGCGCTGAGGCTATTTGACCTACTAATGACCTACAGGATGTGAATGATGCCTGGATGGTTTAAACTAAGGTCATCGTGTCAGTAAAAGCTCTTGAACTGGTGACATAATGTTAACCACTTGCCTGCATACCTTTAGACAGAATGAAATCTCTTGCACTCTGAATTTAACAGGTATGCCCCAATATCCTGTTAATTGAAATGGAATGTTAATGGCTGACAGCAGCATAGCATTGTCAGTGACGTCCCAGAAACAAATAGATTAACAAGCAAATGCCAACCTCTTGAATGGATTATAATTGATGGCATTTTGTTTATTGCAGCAAACCAAACATACTTGTAGTCAGGAATTATAGTTTGTCTGCCAGATATACTATATTTGCACTTTAATGTTTCCAGGTATTTAAATATAATAAAATCCAATGCCATTTACTTTTTGACAGACAACAAATGAAATCTCCATATGTTAAAGTTCCAGGTATTTTTCATTAGCACTTAGATACACTGCCTGTGCTAGAATCCATTTATCTCCTACATTTTTCTTTCCAGATAAAACTTTCAAATGCTTACATTTCATTGCATGTCGGCTGATTGGATAATTTGAACATCAAAGGAACCTTTCATTTAATTTAAGCCGTAAAGTTGTCTTTTGCTTTATTAACTTTCGATCAATAAACAAGCAATTTGGAAATGTAATCAGGAAATGCTTCCAATTGGCTGACAATGTATCAAAGCCAGTGCTTGAAGGCAAGAGCAAGCTGTAACAAGCAGTTTATTACCAGTAGCTGTTACTGACATTAGTCAAAACCAAGAAAGATAAAATGGAATAAGAAATGTAATGCTGGAAGAGCCTTGGGCGCTGTGTTCTCTTCTTCCTTTTGAAAACTGCAAGCCTGTCTTTGATATGATAACAAATATAAACTGTTTAAAAACACCAAATGCAGAAAAACTGAGACTAGCCTGTCATGGAGTTAATCCATTCTAGAGTGACATACAAATAGTGTAACATCCAGCGGATATATGTTATGGAAATATTTTGAATTGGATTTACATGTAGTGAGCAAATTGGAACTTTCGATTTTATGAGATATTGTAATGTGCATGTTCTTATATTAACTGAGTGTAATCCTATTTGAAGATAATGAGTTTTCAAAAGGCTCTCCAGTCTGAAACAACCTAAAAATTGTTTGGTTTTAACTGAGGATGGTCCAAATGGGTTTGGAAATATTGAGCTACCTCCGACTCAGAAGTACCCCTCATTTACGGAGGCAGATTTAATATTTTTCTGCCTACACAAAACCCATCAGACTACTAAGCTGAATGGGCTTTTTTTGGTTTGTTTTGACAGTGTGCTGTTTGTTTTTCTGTGTGCTGTCTATAGCCTAGAGCAAAAAATAGGCCAGGATTTTCTTTTCCCTGAGCACATCATTCAAAACTTCCTGTAATCATTTTACAAGTATCTGTACATATCTTTAACTCAATTTTTAAAACAAAGAGAGAGCGAGAGAGAGACATGCATTTGACTGGAGTTGATTTGAAAGGTGGGTAGTAAGCACAGATTCACAGATTTAATTTTCATTGTTCTACACTGAAACAAACCACAGAGACTCAACACAAAGGGAAAAAGAGAAAAATGTTTTTGTTGCTTTTTGAAAGTTCTGTGTGTTGGCACACTGGGCACTGACTTAATTTCAATGCCACATCACAAACTGCCCTGATAGCAAAGTCACACAACTTCTTTATTCAAAAAGAAGAGATTTTGCTTCAGAAACATGGGCATAAAAAGCGGGGAAGGTTGGCATTTCTCATCTATGGGTTTCAGAAAAGGTGGCCAAATCAGGTGCAGCCCTATTTTTTTGTTTTTTGGCCAAATTTCTCCAAAAAGCTCCTGAGTTTAGGAAAATCAAGTATTTGGGTTTTATCTTATTTAACTTGATTTTTGCTAGTGCCAGAACTTGCTGGACTCAACTTCTTGTCCAGAGTCCTGCCAGACAGAGCAGCATACATACATAGAGAAGCACAGAAGCCTAGTCCCAGCAACTGAGGTTATGCAATCAATGTTGTTTCAGGTCTAACGGAGTGGGAAGGCTGTTTCCTCTGAGTACTGGCCTCCCTGCAGGACAGAGTCCCATCTTTATGCCACCCCTTTAGCAAGGCCCCATCCACTTTCCTTGGACAGTGGGGGAGCGAGATGAACTGGGAGCACTCATCTGCTTACCCTGGCAGGGCCACATCAGTTTCACCTGCCCAACAGAGCCCCCTCCTTACCTTAACCCTTCAGCACAGCCCCAGGACACAGACCCCCATCCACTTCCCTGTTGTTTTTAAAAGAAAAAAAATAAACCACAACACTGAACTTCCTTTATTTTTAACCTTCGTCCAATGTCAAGAAAAAAGTGGCATTATCTCTTTCATCAGAGAAGCTTGTGCCCCAAATGCAGAAATAGAATAGTTCTTTAATGTTTTAGGTTTAAAAAAAACCCACCACTTCTTTTTATCTAGAAAATTGAAACAACTAGAAGAAGTCCCATTCAGTGTGAGCCTACATGTAATTTTCACACATGCCTGGACTGGAGTACCCTTTACCTACGGTGACTATATGCAACCTCCATCACTGCAATGCACTATCAATTAGCATAAGCAGAGTCATAAACCAGCACAGATGGGTGGCCACTAGTTCATGAGTCCTCACAACATAACTACTCATAGGATACAACATCCCCCTACAAATGCATTATTAATTAGCATATGCAAATTGTGTGTATGTTAAAAGAACAGCTTGTGTAACCTCCGGGTGGGCTAGAATTAATTTAATTGCCCTTCTCTAGTGCCTTAAAAGAAATACACCCTAACTCCTATAAAGAAGCAGCTAGAGACCCAGAATTCAGTCTTTAAGGGACTCACGGCAAAGATTGCTCAGAGTTACCCTCCTCACATTCAAGTGTTACTAAGAACAAAAGTAAGAATGAACTTTATTAACTACTAACTTAATAAATCTTATCATAAGAAAACATAAAAACTACTCTATATTTATAACATGTTGCGGCTATTTGGTAAATCCACAGTCACCATTTCACAGCTTCCTTTCCACAACACATAAGCAAGAAAACAAATGAAGTTAAACAGAACAGTCCCCACAGAAACACTGTGAGATGCAACTTAAATGTTCCCAAAGTTTAGGTGGAGTTCACCTGACTTTGAGGCCTTATTTACACTGAAAAAACTGCATTGATCCTCATGGATCGATGCAGCGGGATCGATTAAGCAGGCAGTGTAGACCCACTCAACTGATCCCAGAAGGGCTCTCCAGTCAACTCAATAACTCCACCCCTCCAAGTGGAGTAAGGCTGCGTCAACCAGAGGGTGCTTCAAGTTAACGCAGCCGAGTGAAGATGGCGCGGTACATAGGAGTAACTAAGTCTTAGCCCCGTAGTATAGACCTGGCCTCAGTTACAGTCTCTGTTCACTAAATCCAAAGGCTTGAGTTGAAAGAAGTAGCTCTCCTCTTCTTTGGTTGCAGGAATCTTTAATAGAAATCCATGCAGATGACTCTTTCTCTTCTTCTGCTAGAACCAGCACCATCCACTCAGCTTACTGATTAACCAGCACTCAGACACATAAGAAACTCTGCTGCAAAATGCTCCAGAGCAGTGAGAAGACATCTTGCAGTCTGCTCCTGGCTCAGCTTCTTCCAGTAACATGCTGAGCACTGCCACTCCTGGCTGCTGCTCTCATGGCATGTGACCACTGCTGCACCAGCGGGAAATCTTGTGGGGAATGCTCACAGCTACCACATACAATTTCCAGAAATTTCTGGCTCTGGGAAGCTAACTCTGCCCAGCAACAGCAACCCAGACCCAAGAGATCTCTTAAAAAGACAGCTCCTTTAGGCATATGGGTTACACTTGCTTAGCAGGGGGAGACATAGTCACTGCTATTACAATACAAGATACTCTCACTAGAAGCAAATGTGTTCATAGAATTACTAAAAATACAGGATAACAATGCAACATGTTTGGGGTACATATGTACCCAATATATTTTTGTATATAGAAAAAAAATTAATTTTTTTTTCTGAATTGTGTATATGTGCCAAATGTCCCGGAACAGTATAGTTCATAATACATATGAAATACATACATGTTGCTAACAAGCTACATTAGTCCCTGAATGTGGATGAAGATCAGTACTCCTAGTTTTCTCTGTTTTTTGTTTTTATCATACCCCTATCCCCCAATATTAATCCTGATAACCAAGAAAACGCTGAACTTCTACTTCCACTGATTTTTATCCATTTTAAAATTTTTGTAATAAACACCAATAAGTTCCAGGGAAATTTTAAACATAATGGAAATCTGATAATAATCCATCTGATGCCTTAGCATTATCTGTACTCTACAATACATTGATAGTTGACAATTCCATCACATTAACTCAGCACTAGGTTTACAGACAGCAATTCTTTAAATCCCTCCTTAAAGCTCTCCTATGTTGTGAAACCTACAAAAACCTAACAATGAGTTACTCTGCTATTGTATAGAAAATACTGTCTCTCACGCTGTTTCATTGTTTCTTTGTATTCCTGTGTCCAACTGTTCTTATACCTAGATTGAAAGCTCTTTGGCTCAAGTTCTGTCTATTTTTTCTGTGTATGTACAGCACCTAGCACAATGGCATTCTGGTCCATATCAAGAGCTCTAAGATCCTACAGTAATTCAAAAACATATATAAGAATAATAAGATTACACTACACGAACACAAATAAAATAAAAGAAGGATCAGAATAAGATGTTTTAGAAAAACAGAGCAAGATCCTCAGTGTCTATAAATGAGTGTAACTCCACTGACTTTGATGGAGTTACAGCAATATACACCGGCCCCAGAGCTTGCCTATAGTATGTAGCTATAAAGATCCCCAGGCTGGAGTTTCTAGAGCAGTAGCACAGATATATACTAATTGAACTAAAAGAGTAATTCCTTTAGAAGTTAGTAGCAGTAATTTGTTATCATCTAACGGACCAGCTAAGAGGATGCAATATTCTGTGTTTGTGTAAGTTATAGAGACACGTATTTCAATTCACTGCTAATCATGTCAACTGACTGGCAAAATATTCAGTCAAATTAAAGCGACTTTGGCAAGCCTTTCCATTTCATAGCCATTTCCTTTGCATGTGTTTGTTGCTAATGTTAATAAAGATATTAATAAACTCTCAACGTCTCAGGTCCCCTCTACCTCATAGTCCTTGAAAAGAGTTCAGGATCAATTAGAAGTACAATGAGAGAGAGAAAATCAGTACTATATAAAATGTCCAGAGTCACTTTTATGGATTCCACCCTCAAACTCTGCAAGGTCTTGTGTTCTGTCATCCAAATCTGAGTTACAAACATACGGGTACCCTGAGTTCAGCTATTGGTACTCTATGTAGTAACACTAAGGCAGGGCTGGATTAAGTGGTCTGGGGCTGCCCACTACTAGGGCTGGATTAACCGGCCCAGAGGTCCCGGGTTGCCCCGCCCCCCATAAATGCCACTCCCCCATAGCTAGGGGGGTGGGGCCCTGGGGCTAGAAGGTGCTCCTGCCCTGGCCCCAATCTGGCCAGTCTTCCTGGGGATGGGGGGGAGGCAGTGGAGGGGACCGGCTGGTGCATGGTGTGGGGGCCTCTGGTGCTGCCTTCTAGGGCCACAGTCCCTGGAAGTGAATGCCACACTGTGAGCCAGCCAGCCCCACACGCCTGGGCGGGTGACAGATTATCACAAGGATTTTAGGGGCTGGAGCCTGGACCCCCTTTTTGGCTAGGGCCTGGAGCTGAAGCCCCTAAAACCCCTGCAATAATCCAGCCCTGCCTACCACCACAGGTCTCCCCCAGAGGCACACTGCAAGCCAGCCAGCCCTGCCCTTGGAGCAGAGTGAACATGCATCGGTCCGCCACGCCACTGGGGGTGGACCAGCCTGCCATGGGGTGGGGTGGGAGCGCCCGGATCCCGACCTCAAGCTACAGACCCCTGCCCCTCCCAGTGCTGGCAGGGTAGGGGCCCTCCCAGCACCCCACCCTCCCAAAAAGCCCCACCAGTGCTGAGGCAAGCAGGCAGGTGGCAGGAACTGGATCTAGCAGGGGCCTTAGGGTCTGGAGCCCCCCTTTAGGCTAGGGCCTAGAGCGTCAGCCCCTATAGCCTCTGCATTAATCTGGCCCTGTGTTAGGACATGTTCCTGAAAAATTAGCAGTATATCAGAATTGAAAGACAACCTGAGGAAAGCAGTCATTTTACTGAACTGTACCAAAGACAATTCTCCTGTGTCTTTAATCTTCTATCATTGTTAAATAAACAGGGGAAAGGACAAGTCCTTTTATTAAGACAGCAAGCAGGAAGAACTTGTAAATGTTGCATCTGAAAGCAACAAAGTGTATAATGCCCGTTTTTATCTGATTCCGACTTTATGAGATCTCCGACTTTGTTGCCGGGAGGGACAGGTAGTAAAATTGAAAATGGCTCAGAGTTAAGGAGAAAAAGAATATAATCACCATGGCCAGGACTACATTGGCCACAAAATTCGGCAGCAGTCAAAGGGAGATACGCAAACTACGAAAAATAACTGGCATATCTCCCTTCAACTTTCTAATGCCTACTAACCTCTCTGACTCCACAGCGCTGAGTCAAAGGGAAATGTCATCAATTTGACTCAGCATTACTCCTCTTACAGGGACGGAGTTACTAAGTTGAACTCCAGATTGATTGAGCAGGTCTTGACTGACCACTCAGTTGAACCAGAAACATCAAACTGACAATGGCGAATTTACCGCCATCAGTATAGACTTGGCCCATATCTCATGTAACAGAGGAGAAGGAATTGGGAATGGAAACACATACACAAACACAAATACCAAGGAGTAAGATGTACTCTGAGATTACCATGGAAAAAGTCTGGTTAGCCTCCATCTAAATTGTTTTCAGGACCCACCACTAAAGATTAAAATTGGTGTTTCAAGCAACAAACTGAAGTCATCACTCTTGGATTATTTTTCTATCAAACCAGAAATATGTATATGTTGTGCAATTGACATCACCTTTACCTGTTGTATCTTTCAAGGGGAAGAAAATGAACACGTGAGAGGACTGTTGTTGAAAATGTTCAGAATATAGGAAAGCACTGCCTCCACTGGAAAAGATTAATAAAAACAGGCAGTAATATTGTGGAGTAGGAGCAGTAACAAGCCTTTCTGTGTACGTGTTCTAGAAGATAGTGCAATTTTCTCCCCACCTACTTTCCGTATGTTTAAGAGCAAATCTGGGAGTGAAGCAATGTGTTGCAAAAATGTAAAACAACATCAGCCTCTTATGCAGAACAGGGGGCTGGGTCCAGGATAAGTGACACTATTAGAAATTGTGGATATGAGAAGTAAATGCATACAGAATAATCATCTTTACAGACTGAAAAATGAACAGACTGAAGCACTTTTAAATGGATTGATGGTGCCATTTATTGTGAGTATACTTTTACATTTTTTAGAAAGCCCATTAATAAAATTCTTAGCTCTGGTTTTCCCTATCTTCATTTAAGTTTTCCCCTGGAAAAGCCTATTCCGTAGTTTTATGAACAAGGATTTGAAGGGACTCAGGTTAACATCTCCACAAACATAAGTTCAAGTGATCAAATGGTGGATTACATCAATCACAGAACATTAGGTAACATGCCACCATCTTTATTGTGCCTAGCTTCAAATCAGCTATCCTTGGTAAACATTTGTAACAACACAATAAAAGTTTGAACAAAGACCTCAGTGTGGATGAGTCTGCTGTAGGATCTGAAACAGCAATTTGGAATATAACTTTATTTAAGTGCTTGAGCCTTAGATTAATTATAATAGACAATGAGATAATGACCCTGTCATAGTCTGTGCCATAAAGGAGGGGGTAATTATGCTTTAATGTTGCTTAAACTTGTTCAATCATGTCTAGGTGGACTAGTATAAGATCAGAAAAAGAATATATTGTTCTCAGTTCCATATTTTGTTAGGTATGCTCCACCACACTAAAATGGCCACTCATGCTAATGAATCTTTACTGCCACTTGTCTATTACCTATCCATTTTGCAGGGGGGTAATCAAGTGAATTAGCAGGAAGAAAGGACAGTTACAGCTGTAAACCAACCTCTGGGCTAATCTTTACTCCATGATCAATGGAATGCTTGTAGTACAGTTGATATTGGTAGTATGCAAAATCCGTTTTTATTGAGAGACTGATGAAAAGATGGTCCTTATCACTGGATGATCTCAAAGTGCTGGAGTCCATTTCACAATACTCCTCCACTTCCTTTTTGTCCTGAGATTCAGTCCAGGTACTGTGTATTTCATGCAGCACGCTGTCCCCAGGATACAAAAGAAAGAGGTAAAGGAGTTTCAGCCACAATGACACTACCAGGAAAATCTCTTAGAGGATGACCTACTGGAAAGGAAGTGCAGTGCAATTAAGAAGCAGTCTCATTTCTCTGTACATTCCCTTCCTACACTCCTTTGTGTTATGGCAGTTGATCTAAATGTTTATAAAGCAATGCTTATTGCAACCCAAGACATTAGTTTTTCAACATGTAGATACTGACAGGTGCTTCAGAAATATTTTAGATAAGGCAAGCTAGTGAGTTAGCGAAAGGGGGAATTTTGCAAAAGATTTCTGCAAGTGAAGGAGGAGCAACTATGTGACCCCTGAGTGAGTTTGTTGTCTGTTTGATTATTGTTGTGTGCTTGCTTGCTTGCCATGTTCTTCCTTGATTGAGCTTTATAGCATGGTCTGTTTGGAGGGCTGTGTTATGAACCTAGTGGCCTGCAAGGCAAGGCTGAGGATTTCCTAACAAGGCTGTCTTGCCAACCTTGGATCCCAAATCCATTTAGGATCCCTTGATAAGAGGGTGGGGCTAACTGAGGGAGAACAGGATTTAAAAAGCCAGCTTCTAAGTGACCAAAGGCACAAAGGCTATGTCCACACAAGGAAAAGTTACGTCAACTTTGTTAAGTCGACTTAAAATCGACCTCAGTAAGTCGATTTAACAAAGTGGACTTAAATGTCCACACTGGGCTTAGGTCAACCTAAAGAAGGGTTAGGTCGATCTAAGCAGGCTTAAGTCGACCTAATAGGCGGTTCTTATTAAGTCGACTTAAGGAATTTCTTAAATCAACAATGAAAGCCTGGTGTGGATGCAGCTTAATTTAAATCAACTTAAGCCTCCTTAAGTCGACTTAAATTGCCAGTGTAGACATAGCCAAAGAAACTAGAAAACTTCAGCAAGGGAGCATGAGAGCCAGATACACCTAGTAATCATTCTCTAAGCATAGGCCAAAGCCTGACAAGATTAAAAATAATGCAAGCAGATGTCCAGCA
Organism: Pelusios castaneus; assembly: GCA_007922175.1. Taxonomy (NCBI): domain Eukaryota; kingdom Metazoa; phylum Chordata; order Testudines; family Pelomedusidae; genus Pelusios; species Pelusios castaneus. Next base: position 4,897,176 of record ML685797.1, read on the forward strand.
GTAGAGTGGGGATTATCCAGTTTATTGCACTGAATGCGACTTGTATTACCACCTACTAGACTCTCCAAGACTCAGTAGGAAGTCTTGAGACCAGAGCAGCTGAGGATCTAAGGAACATAGAATGATACATAAACAAGACTTTCCAGGACAGAATTCATGATGTTGAGGAGAGTGAAAGCCTCAGAGAAGGAGAACATCAAGCTGGAGCAAAGGGAAGATGTCCCATAGCTGGACCCTCCTTCCAGATGATGTCCTGTTACCATCTTGCACTAAAGGTACCCTTTCAGGGAGGTTTCGAGGAAGAGAAAGTTAATAGTCATGGAAATTTGATTATTAGACATATAGATGGGTTTTTGGTGATCAGGAGCACAGCATGGCTAATTACCTGCCTGGTGCAAAAGTTATGGCCCTCTTAAAACATCTAGATAGACTTATTTGCTGTGCTAGGGAGAAGCCAGTGGTTGTAGCTCATGTGGGTACCAGTGACATAATAAAAGGTAAGAGTTGGTCCTGAAGGCCAAATTTAGACCACCAGGAAAGAGATTAAAGTCCAGGAGCTACATGGTAGTATTATCTGAAATGTTTTCAGTTCCACTTGCAGGACAAGTTAGAGAGGTAGAACTGCAGGTGCTCAATGTGTGAATGAGGCAGTGATGTTTGGAGGAGGAATTTAAGTTTATTAGGAATGGGAGAATCTCTTGGGAAAGGAGGAGCCTGTATAGGAAGGATGGGCTCCACCTAAACCAGAACAGAACCAGATTGCTGGCATGTAAAATTTAAAAAGTCATATAGCAGTTTTTAAAATAGGGGCTCAGGGAAAGCTGACAGGTGAGGAGGAACACTTTTTGGACGGACACATCACTTAGGGGATGATTTATTAAAGAGGATACTCTAGATCCCACTAAAGAGGAATGTATAAGAAGTTGATAAAATACAGGTAGGAACTGATGAGAAACACTAATTGAAAGACCATTCAAGTATACCACATGAAGGCAGACAACTAAATAAGGACAAATTTTATAAGTGATTGTGTGCAAATGCAAAAAAAAAAAAAAGCTTGAATACTAAGATGGGTGAACTTGAGTTCCTGTTATTAAATGAAGATATTGAGCTAACGCATCACAAAAACTTGGATGAATGGTCATAATCACTGTGACATGATAATACCAAGATCCAAAAGATACAGGAACAAGAGACTAAGCTGCGCTGCTAGGAAAGTGTCACTGTATATGAAAGAGAACAGAGAGAAAAATATAGTAAAACTGTAAAATGAATCAATTGGATACTCGATCGATAGAAAGTCCATGCTTGAATATTAAGAGAATAGCAGTAGGAATAGACTGCCAGTGCTGATGGTGATTGTAACATGCTCATAGAGATTAGACAGGCTACAAAAATAGAATACCCCAACTTATGGGGTATTTCAACTATCTCCTTACTGACATGGTGCATGTCATCTCAGGAACAGATACAGAAATAAAATTTCTAGGCACTGTTAATGACTGTTTCTTGGAGCAGATAGTACTGTTACGCTCAAGAGGAGAGGCAATTCTCAATATAGTCCTAAACAGAGCACAGGATCTGGCCCACAGACTCAGTAATAACCACCATGATGTAAGTAAATTTGACATTTGGACATGGGGGGAAGGGGGGGAAGGCGGATGATACCAAAGAAACACACCACAGTAGCATTTAACTTCAAAAAGAAGAGTCTAGTTAAACAGAAATTAAAAGGAAAAGTCCCAGGAATTAAATCTTGCAAGCCAGGCCATTCCTTGTGGGGAGCGGGGCCCAGGGCCAATAGGCCTAGCGGGGCCCTTGCCCCCTGCACTGGAGAGGGGCAGGGTGGGCCGGCCCACTCCAGCCTGGGGGATCTGAGCCACCCCCGGGAACCTAAGGGTGCCAGTGGGAGCCGGCCCAGCAGTGGCCTGGGAGCCGAGGCCAACACTGGGGGTGCGCCTACACTTACAAATTAAGTTGATTTAAGCCTGCTTAAGTCAATTTAATGTAATATGCATCTACACTACAATTTCCTTAAGTCAACTTAAGCTGCTGCTTAAATCGACTTAAGGAAATTTAAAGTCAACTTTATTAAACCTGGTTTAAAGTCGACTTTACTGGCTAAATCGACTTTATTAAGTCGATTTAGCCAGTATGGATGCAGATTAGCCCTAAATCGACTTAAAGTCGACTAAAAGGGCCCCAGGGCTCCCCCACTTACCTCCCTGCCAGGGTGGCTGGCACAGCCAGAGCCTGGCATGCCCACCCACAGGGCAGAACACAGTCCTTCCCACCCCATTCCTATGCCCTGCCACTGTCCCTGTCCTTCTCAGCCCCCATTGTACCAGAGTACAATGGGGCAAATGCTGAGCTCCGTGGCACTTTGGAAGGGATGCCCCACCACCACCATGGACCAGTCCCAGGTCCACCTAGCCCCTAGAAGTCGACTTAGGTGTCCAGTATAGATGCTCTAAGTCAATTTGGCAAGGTCCCCTTGAAGTCGACTTAATTTTATAGTGTAGACATGCTAAGTCGACTTTGTTAAGTCGACTTAGCAAAGTCAACATATTTGGCCAAGTGTAGACATAGCTTGGGAGCCCAGAGCTGGGTTCTGCTCTCCCACTCCACCCCTGGGCCGGTGGCTCCGCCCTGTGGGTGGGGCAGGCCAGCCCAGAGGCCGGGCTCTGCACTCCTGCCCTGCCCCTTGCTTGCAGGTGGAGTGGGCTGCATGGCAGGGCGGAGGGGCAGCAGTGCTCCACTCGCCCCCCCACCCCTCCCCAAAGGACAGCCCTGCCTGCAAGCTGCATGGAAACTTTTTAAAAAACCATAATAAAGGCTTAAACTATATGTATACCCCCACATATTTTTTTTAAAGAGGACAAAAAAATCTAATCAAAACTAAACAACAGAGCAAAAGAGTTGATTTGAGGCAAAAATCCTCATCTTTTAAAAACTAAAAGTCATATCCTACTGAAGAAATAAAACACGAGCATAAACTCTGACAAGTGAAGTGTAAGAGTATAATTAGGCAGGCCAAAAAACAATTTGAAGAGCAACTAGCAAAAGACACAAAAATTAACAGCAAAATTTATTTTAATTACACCAGAAGCAGGAAGCCTGCCAAATGATCGCCAGATGAGAGAGGTCCTAAAAAGGCACTCATGGGAGAGTAGGCCTTTGCAGAAAAGTTAAATGAATTCTTTGCATCAGTCTTCACTGCAAAGGATGTGAGGGAGATTTCCAGACCTGATCCATTCTTTGTAGGTGACAAATCTGAGGAACTGATCCAGACAGAGGTGTCAATCTGGGACGTTGGGTGCAAACTGAAAAATTAAACTTCAGTAAGTCACCAGGACCAGAGGTAGTCACCCCAGACTGTGTAAGGAACTCAAATATAGAACTGCAGAACTATGAACTGTGGTATGTAACCTATTGCTTAAATCAGCCTGTGTACCAGATTACTGGCAGATAGCTAATGTAGTGCTTATTTTTTTAAAAGTTTCCAGAGTCAATCCTGGCAATTATAGGCCAGTAAGCCTAACTTCAGTACAAGCAAATCAGTTGAAACTTAAGTATAGAATTCTCAGACACATAGACGAACATGGTATGTTGGGGGAGTATCGACATGACTTTTGCAATGGGAAATCATTCCTCAGCAATCTATAAGAACTCTTTGAAGAGGTCAACAAACATGTGGACAAGGTAGATTCAATGGCTGTAGTTACTTGGACCCTCAGAAAACATTTTGATAATGTTCCTTAACATAAATTCATAAGCATAGTAAGCAGTCATGGGATCAGAAAGCGTCTTCTCATGGATCAGTAACTGGTTATAAGATAGGAAACAAAGGTAAGAATAAATGTTCAGTTTTTGCAATGAAAAGAGGGAAATAGAAAATATATGACTAAGGCGGGAATAAGACCGGGATCTATAAAATCATGAATGATGTGGAGAGCATGAATAAGGAAGTGTTATTTATCCCTTCCCATAACACAAGAACCAGTGGTCACCCAGTGAAATTCATAGGTAGCAGGTCTTAAACAAACAAAAGGAAGTACTTCTTCAGACAATGCACAATCAACCTATAGAATTTCTTGCCAGGAGATGTTATCAAGGGCAAAAGTATAAATGGTTTAGAAAAAAAATTAGCTAAATTCATGGAGGGTAGGTCCATCAATAGCCAAAATGGTAAGGGATGCCACCCTGCGCTCTGGGTGTTCCTTAAACTTCTGATTGCCAGACGGCAGGGTTGGATGACAGGGGATGAATCGTTTGACAAATTGTCCTTTTCTGTTCATTCCTTCTGAAGCGTCTGGCCTCAGCCTGAACCAATTAGTTTGACCAACTATAGCCATTTTTATATTCACTTATGTTAAGCAGATACAGAGCTACCAACCCACATAGTTTTTACTTCTAGGTAATCATGTTGGTCTTTAATTTTATCAGTACACCTCCCATATATGATTGCTTTATTTAGCTAATCATGATTCCATTAATGATACCAGTAAGCCATTTTCCCACACATGGAGTAGATATAAGGAATATCATAGCTCCCAACAGGGAAAAAAATGCATTCATCAGGCAATAGATGGAAGGGTTAAACCACAAATATGACAGCAATTTATATGGGCATACCTCCTTTGGAGTCATGTTTAAATCTTTCTTGGATATGATATAAACTAAGATAAACCAAGGACACCTGTTGTTCAATATTCATTGCATTGCATTGACTGTGAGCCTTGCTATTTGCTTATCGAAGAGTGGTAGTT
>ML685797.1:4906944-4927397 GCA_007922175.1 Pelusios castaneus
CATAGCTTATTACACTAAACCACATTGATCACATTTGTATCTTCACAGTTTCTGTAAAGCTACACACACCCTCAGGAAATCTGCTTTACAAATGTTTTACACTTGAAAGAAATTACCTCGTTTAAATTCAGCCAGTAAGCGCATAGAATGTATTTGCAATGTATTTGTTAGAATAGCTCTTTGAACACTAGCTATGATGGTGATGGGTGTAAGATGGGTGTAACAAATGGGGATAAGATGGGTGCAGTATAAACTGCCCTTTGTCAGTGTTGTAGTGACCTGCACTGATCACATAAGATCAGTTTTCCCGAGAATTCTGTAGATCAGCATTGGCAATCATAGATCATGTTCTAAGAGCTTCTGCCCATCTCTGGAACACGGTCACGTGCTGATCAATGCATTATCAGAGTACACCATCCTCCATGACTTCGTCCATATTGTCAGGAACATACACCTATACTAGAAGATTTCCTGGAGCCTGAACAAGGTAGGCATTCATTGGACTTCAGCCAAGTACTAGGAATGCATGAAACACCACAGGCTCCTGTATCAGAGGATGAAGGGCACCAACAATCATGCCAGGAGGGGACCTAGCACACACCCATGTTATGTTGAGTCAGACCAAGTGCTCTCCAGGGCTGTGAGTATGAAGCCTGAACTGATTCATGACCTCCTCTTCAAGCCTGCTGGCCTCCTCATACAATAGGATGCTCATGAGCATCTGAGCAAGGAGGCAGAGAGGACCATGGCAGAATTCCCAGAGGAAGCCCCAGAAGACACAGAGGAAGAGGAACATGTGATTCAGCATCTCAACCTGGCAGATCTGTTTGAGAAAGCCATCACCCTGCCCCAAGGAGACTGAGGACCCAGAATCCAATGCCGGTAAGTTTTACAATGTACTTCCACCTCGTAGACAATACCCTCTCTTGCTCTCCTGCTACATGCATCAACCCAGCTCTCTCTCCCCCCACCATAGCACACCCCACTTATGCCCCCAAAATGGTGCGGGAGCTACACAAGGTTGAAAATGAGTATTTTATTGAAATTCCATGAAGCACTGTAAAGCATTTAGCAGAAGTTATAACAGGTTTTAATGAGCAGTCACCATGCCTCTTTGTCTGTGTTTCTTGGCAAGCACTGATAGACATAGTCCTTAGATCATCTGAAATGGGGTGAAGGAGGAAGGCAAGTCTGGTTTTGAAAGGGAAAGAACAGTAAAAGTTATAATACTCATAATACTTATAGTTGTGCAAAGATCCAATACCTATCCACCTCCTACCCCTCACCACACCCTCATCTTTCATTCCTCTTATGAAGGGGAACTATACGGTAGAGGGGTGGGGTGGTTGCCGGCTTGTATGTTGTCCGCTAAGATCCAAGAAGGGAAAGGTATTTGGGTGTCCGAGGAAAGTCAGAATAATCCATTCTCCCTGTGACTGTTCCCAGTCTTTGGTGTCTATCTTCTCCCCCCACTGAGCCACCCTTCAGAACCCATAATTATAGCCAGGTCCTAAAAAAGTCTATTCTAAATATTTATGGAAATAATGTGGTTGCTCAGATTCCACTGTATAGAAACAGTGGGTATATGATGCCTTCTTAAACAATTACTTATTCTCTGTGAAATGACATACATGGTTTGTTTTTTTGACGGTTTCATAGCATGTTCAAGAGAGAGCTAAGGGATCCTGTTGCCATATCTCCAACACTTAATTGTATTTTTAATGCCCACATTGGACAAATAGCTTAGTGATAAAGATAGGGATTCCCTGGGACCTTTTTTGCCTGATTTCATCTCACTATTGAATGGTCAAATGGGATACATAAATACATACATGTTGTACTGCTTCCATATTCCCCTCTGAGTTTTCATTAAATATGTACTGAAAGAATGGATCTAAAATGTTGCCTAATTTTTTAGACATTTTAGGAAGTCTGGAGATTCTGGAGTTGTATCACATGGGGAGTAACATGATTGACTAATAATTCTCTAAACCTTGGCTATTGGGTTACAGTTTCAAAAGCACATAAGTAATTTAGGAACCTAAGTCCTATTTTTTTTCAAGTTCCAGAGGGGTAGCCATGTTAGTCTATTGCAGCAAAACAAACGAGGAGTCCTGTGGCACTTTTAAAGACTAACAAATTTATTTATTGCATGAGCTTTTATGGGTATCAGATGCATGAAATGGAAAGTGTAGTATGTTAGGTGTATATATACATGTAGAGAAGGGTAAGTCACAAGGTCATTTCAGTCTTTTTCAGCAATCCAAACAAGATGTTTTATTTCAAACAGTATGGAACAATAGATGAAAAGGTGAGAATGTTACCTTTGGTTATGAGTTAGCCATCCCAAACCCCTAGTCAGATCTAATCTAAGTGGAGACACCCTGTACTTGAGGGGCCTCTGAAGTTAATTAGGAGACTACAATTCCCATCATGCCTTGGGGAAAGGGAGAAGACCCTGGTTCTGCCCAGGGGAAGAGACTTCTGCTGGATGGTGGACTCCATTTTGTGAGGAGCACATGGCCCTTTCTGAAAGCTGCTGCTGCTGACTGCTCCTGGGGATTCTGAGTCTGCTGCTGCTGCTGAGAGCCTGCAAGAGGTTGTTCAAGCAGGGAGCTTCAGAGGCTGGTGGCACTGCTCAACCCAAAGTAGGGAGAGAGCCTTGAGCTGGCTGAACTGGGCCTGCAGTAAAGGTGGTGTGAATACCCCTCCCCCCCGACATCATTTTGGAGCAGGGCTTGTAAAGGGAAGGGACTCTGCAGCAAGACTGGGCCTAAGAAGAGGCAGAGCATTGGTTCCTCTGAGTCAGGGCCAGGACTACTGACATTTGATTGGGTCCACTCCAAATCTTCAGTGTGGTGCTGTGACTGGACTGATACACTGAACCAGCAGAGCACTGTCTCGTCTTCTTCATCAGACCTTCAAGCGCACCCATGCAAGCAAGGGTTCAGGGTTCTGAACTCTGGCGAGTGCACACTCTGGAAGTGGGGTAATTCATAGAATCATAGACTCTTAGGGCTGGAAGAGACCTCATGAGGTCATCTAGTCCAACCCCCTGCTAAAAGCAGGACCACTCCCACTAAGTCATCCCAGCCAGAGTTTTATCTAACTGCACCTTAAATATCTCCAAAGATGGAGATTCCACCACCTCCCTAGGCAACCTTTACCAGTGCTTCACCACCCTCCTAGTGAGAAAGTTTTTCCTAATATCCAGCCTCGACTTCCCCAGTTGCAGCTTGAAACCATTGCTCCTTGTTCTGTCTTCTGTTACTACGGAGAACAGCCTAGTTCCCTCCTCTTTGGAGTACCCCTTCAAGTAGCTGAAGGTTACTATCAAATCCCCCCTCAGTCTTCTCTTCTGCAAAATAAATAAGCCTCGTTCCTTCAGTCTCTCCTTGTACGGCATGTGCCCCAGCCCCCTAATCATTTTTGTTGCCTTCCGCTGGACTCTTTCTAATTTGTTCACATCCTTTCTGTAGAGGGGAGCCCAAAACTGAACACAATATTCCAGATGCGACTTCACCAGTGCCGAATAGAGGGGAATATTTAGTGGGAGTGGTCCTGCTTTTAGCGGGGGATGGAACTAGATGACCTCATGAGGTCCCTTCTAGCCCTAAGATTCTTTGATTCTATGAATAATCACATCCCTCGATCTGCTGGTAAAGCTACTACTGATGCAGCCCAATATGCCATTGCCATTTTTGGCAACAAGAGCACACTGTTGACTCATATCCAGCTTCCCGTACACCATAACCTCCAGGTCCTTTTCTACAGTGCTACTACTTAGCCGATCGGTCCCCAGCCTGTAGCAGTGCATGAGATTTTTCCATCCTAAGTGCAGGACTTTGCACTTGTCCTTGTTGAACCTCATGAGATTTCTTTTGGCCCAGTGTTCCAATTTGTCTAAGTCTCCCTGAATCCGGTCCCTGCCCTCCAGCGTGTCTACCATTTCCCCCAGCTTGGTACCATTTGCGAACTTACTGAGTGTGCAATCTATCCCATCACCCAGATCATTAATGGAGATGTTGAACAGAACTGGCCCCACAACCAACCTCTGGGGCACTCCACTCGTTACTGGTTGCTGACTAGACATTGAGCCATTGATTCCTACCTGCTGAGCCTGTTGATCTAGCCAGTTTTCTATCCATCTTACGGTCCACTCATCCAACCCATACTTCCTTAACTTGCCAATGGGAAACCATATCAAAAGCCTTGCTAAAATCGAGGTATATCACGTCAACAGCTATTCCCGCATCCACAAATCCAGTCATCTCATCATAGAAAGCAATCAGGTTGGTCAGGCATGATTTGCCCTGAGTGAATCCATGCTGACTGTTCCTGATCACTCTATTTTACTCCAAGTGTTTCAGGATGGATTCTTTGAGGACCTGCTCCATGATTTTTCCAGGGATTGAGGTGAGGCTGACTGGTCTGTAGTTCCCTGGATCCTCCTTTTTCCCTTTCTTGAAGATAGGTATTATATTTGCCTTTCTCCTGTCCTCCGGGACCTCCCCCGTTTGCCACAAGTGTTCAAAGATAATGGCCAGCGGCTCTGCAATCACATTGGCCAAATCCCTCAGCACCCTCAAATGCAGTTCATCGTCCCCATAGACTTGTACACAGCCTGGCGTGCCCCCACGAAGGGCAGGGCAGAGCCCTGCCCACCCTGCCCCTATGCCCTGCCAGGGTCCCTGTCCCCCTTTGCCCCATTGTACCAAGGTGCAATGGGGCAAAGGCTCAGCTCCCTGGCACTTGGCAAGGGGTGCCCCCCCCCGCCACTGTGGACCTGTCCCAAGTCTATCTAGCCCCTACAAGTTGACCTAGGCATCCACTGTGGATGCTCTAGGTCAACTTTGTTGGGTCCCCCCTAAGTCGACTTAAAATTAAATGTGGACATGCTAAGTTGACTTAACAAATTCAATTTAAAATCAACTTTGTTAAGTCGACTTAGCTAAGTCAACCTAAATTAACAAATGTAGACATAGCCAGTGTGTACAGGATCCAGCCAGGTCGAGGCATCACCAATTTTAATCTCCTTTAAAGCAAGGGGACTGCAGCAGAAGGGTGAATAGAGGATTCCCACTTAATCCCACATCACCACTGGGATATTCAGGATCTCCCTTTTGCCATTAAACTTAGGCACCTGTGCACACACACGTGTTGCCTGCTCCCAAGTAATCCAGGGAGGAAAAGGAGGGGGTTACATAAGGGTGTCATATTTGCATATGAATTCCAACTCAGCAATTTCAGATGGAAGTCTGGTTTTAAAGTTTTTCTGCTGAAGCACTGTAACTGTCATGTCTTTTACAGAATCTCCAGGGAGTTTGAAGCACTCCCCTATTGGTTTTTCAATGTTATCATTCTTGATGTCAGATTTGTGTCTGTTAAATCTTTGGCGCAGAGACAGTCCAGTTTGGCCAAAGTATAAGGCAGAGGGGCATTGTTGGCACATGATAGCATATATCACATTGGTAGATGTGCAGGTGAATGAGCCCCCGATGGAGTGGCTGATTTGGTTATGATGGTTTCACTTGAGTAGATATGCAGGCAGAGTTGGCAACAGCGTTTGTTGCAGGGATAGGTACCAGCATTATTGTTTCTGTTGTATGGTGTATAGTTGCTGGTGAGTATTTGCTTAAGGTTGGGGGACTGTGTCTAAGTGAGAACTGGCCTACCTTCCGAGGCTTGAAAGCTTATCTTGCAGGACAGACTGTAGATCATTGATGGTGTGCTGGAGAGTTTTGATCTGGGTGCTGTGTGGTGTCCTGTTGTTTTCCTTGTCGGACTTGTCCTGTAGTAGACGACTTCTGGGGACTCATCTGGCTCTGTCAATCTGTTTCTTCACTTCTGCCAGTGGGTACTATAGTTTTAAGAATTCTTGATAGAGATTCTGAAGATGTCTGTCTCTGTCTGAGGAATTGGAGCAAATGCAGTAGTATCTTAGGGCTTTGCTGTATACAATGGATCGTGTGATGTGTCCCGGATGAAAGTTGGAGGCATGTAGGTAGGTATAACAGCCAGTAGGTTTCTGGTGTTTATGTGGCCATTACTTATTTATATTGTAGTGTCCAGGAAGTGGATCTCCCTTGTGGACTGGTCCAGGTTGAGATTGATGATGGGATGGAAATTGTTGAAATCTCAGTGGAATTTCTCAAGAGCTTCCTTTCTGTGGGTCCAGATGATGAAGATGTCATCAATGTAGCATAAGTAGAGGAGTGGCATTTGAGAATGAGAACAGAAGAAGCATTGTTCTAAGTCAGCCATGAAAATGTTGGCATATTGTGGGGCCATGTGGGTATCTATAGCAGTGCTGCTGTCTTGAAGGTATAAATATGGGGTTCCCAACCCCTGGCCTACGGGTCAAAAATGGCCCACAGGGCTTTTTAAAAAGTCCCACACTGCCCGGCCACTGGCTGGGAACCAGGCCACAGCCATCCGACCCCCCCCCCGCAGCTCTGAGCCCTGCTGCAGCCGCCCACCTCCCCTCTGGTTAGGGTTACCAGACGTCCAGCAAAAGGAGGACATGTCCTCCTTTTCACCTTCATGTCCTCCGTTTAGCAGGCATTTTAAAAATATGTGATTTTGTCTGGCTTTTTACTTATGATTAAAATTTCAGATTTTAATATGAAGCTACCATATATGCTCGCTGATAAGCCAAGAATTTTAAGGTCCAAAATATGCCTGAAAAGCTGGGTTCAGCTAATCTGCGGATCACAGCCAGAACCAGGGCAGAACGCTGCGTTCCACCCAGGGGCAATGTTCCCTCTAAGGTTTGGCGGCTTGTGTGCAAAATTTTCAAGCCATGTGCAAAACTTTTTCTGAATAAAATTTTTGTGTAAACTCACATGACAGAAATTATAGGCATTAACTGAAGTTAAAGTAATTTTAAATAGAATTAATTAATTGTGTTTAATTGAATTTGAATGAATTTTGAATTGAAATTTAATTTTTAGAAAGGTTTTTATTTAAAATTAATTTTTTAAAAGTTTTTTTTTAAAAAGGTGACCTTGCCAGCAGGTAGAGGATCTTGGGGAGCAGCTGCCACACACACACACTAGTGAGGTACAAGTTAATAGGTGTTTTATTGGGGGTGAGCAAGGGTAAATGGAATGGGGCAGTAAGGTATGTAGAATTTGGGATGGAGGATACCGGGTCTCCCTATAAAACAGGGTCTCCCTATAAAACAGTATAGTGTCACAGTGGGATAGTATAGTTGTAAATGTTATGATAAACCAATGTAAATCAATGTGAACAAATGGAAACCAATGGGGTTTTTTACAAGTATAAACCAATACAATAAAGGTAATGACTGAAGCTATACAAAGCAACTGTACCAATGAGAGACAGCACAACTGTACCAATGAGAGACAGTCAGTAAAAGTAAGGTCAGGGGAAATGACCAGGGAGTATGGGCAGGCAGTAGCAGAGGGATAAGGAAAAACACAGCAGCAGAGGCTGCAGTAAGCCTCAAAGCCCTGCAGGGGGAGACTTTAGGTAGTCTGCAGGCTAGGTGTGGAGGCACCCAAGATGTGCTGGAGCGTGCTTGGAGCGGAGGTGAGCAGGGGAACAGACCAGGGAAGCAAAATTCAGAAGGTGGGGGCAGGGTAACACGTGGAGGGAGTGCGTGGGGAAACCGGGCAAGGGCATGGAGGTAAAGGGGAGGTCTAGGGTGGATCTGGGCAGCAAAACACAGAGGGTCAGGGGGTTTGAGGGGAAGACCAGACAGGGGTTTCGAGCGGCAGAAAAACAGCAGCAAAGGAATGGAAAGAGGGTTTGGGAAGTTCGGGGCAAGGCAGCGAGGGAATGGACCTGGGAAAGTCAGGGAAAGCGACGGAGGGCAGCAAAGGAAGTGGAGAGCGGGTCCGGGAAAGTTGGGGAAAGCGGCGGAGGGAGCAAAGGGAGAGCAACGGAGAGGCGGACAACGGCAAGGGGGTTCGGAGAAAAGCACGTGGAGATGGGGAAGGCAATGGCCAGGTGGCAAAGGGCTCGGGACAGACATGGAAAAAATCTTAACAGGTCTATAACGGGACACAATAGTAAAAACTTAATCTAACAAAGATAAAACTAAGGAGAAAAAACTGACAGCAAATCAGTAGCAACAAACTTACACTAGTAAAACTTAACACAGCTAAGGCAACAAACTTACAATAGTAAAACAACACAGTGTGAGGTTGGAACGGCTGGGAGCAGGGAGCTCTGGGCAAGGTCCACAGAGGCAGACGGCTCAGCAGCGGCACAGCTTATGCTACCGCGGCGGAAAGGAACCGCGAAGCAGGAAGGGGTCTCCGGTACAGACCCCAAGGTAAATTTAGAGCTTGCCCGCTGGGGAAAATGATCCCAACGACCTAAGGCAGAGAGAATCTGAGAGAGAGGGATCTTACCAATCCCCAGGAGAGCAGCAAGGACGGAAGCAGAAGCAGCAACAGCATCGAAGAGTGCAGAGAGGACTCGGTTCAACTCGTAGTTCGTAGTTCAGGAGATCTCCAGGAGAAAATTCGTTGTTCGTGGGGGGGGGGGGTTTAAAACGGGGATACGCTCAATTAAAATAGCCGGGAGCGGAGAAAGGTCCCCAAAGACCCCGGGGTGATCAGGCCAGGAGGCAGTGCAGGAACCTATTCTGGGGTCTGGCCCCAAAAAGCTCTGCTTTTATAGACAAATTCAAACAGTTCCCGCCGGTAATTCTGATAGGCTCCCTGAATTACAGGGGCAGAGAGAGGGCAGGGAAAACTGCAGGCAAAACAAGGAACATGTCTGGGCAGAGTCTTGGGCTGCAGGTATGTGACTCATAGTCACAGGTGTTGGTGTGTGACTCATGCCCTTTGGGAAAAACAAGCCACTCTGGTCTTGCACTCCTGGACATTGTCCACCCTACGCTGAGCCAGGGCTGGAACAATAGTTAAGGGCCCTCCTCCCTAGGCAGGGCCATGGCATCAAAGAAGCTGTAAAAAAGCCATTCCCATGAGCAGCCTGGGAGGGGTGGCCACACAAACAAGGGAGACAAAAACTAGCACAGGGGAACATCTGTCAGGGACAAAAGGAAGGAAGGAAGGAAAAGAAAAAAGAGAGAAGGAAGGAAGAGAGAGAAAAAGGAAGGAAGAGAAAAAGAAAGAGAGAAGGAAAGAAGGAAGAGAAAGAAGAAAAGAGAAAGAAAGAAGGAAGAGAAAGTAGAAAGAGGAAGGAAAGATGAGAAAGAAAGAAAAAAGAAGGAATGAAAAAGGAAGACAAAGAAGGAAAAAAGAGAAAGAAGGAAGAAAGAAAAAAGAAGGAAGGCAAAAAGAAAGAAGGAAAGAAAAAGGAAAGCAAAGGAGAGAAAGAAGGAAAGAAAAAGGAAGGGAGAAAGAAAAAAGAGAGAAGGAAGGAAGAGAAAGGGAGAGAAAGAAGGCAGAGAAAGGAAGAGAAAGAAGGAAGAAAAAGAAGAAAAGAAGAGAAAGAAAGAAAAAAAGAAGGTAGAGAAAGAAGAAAGAGGAAGGAAAGAAGAGAAGAAAGAGAAAGGAAGGAAGCAAAGAAAGAGAGAAAGAAAAAAGAGAAGGAAGAGAGAAAGAAAGGAAGGAAGCAAAGAAAGAGAGAAAGAAGGAAAGAAGAGGAAACAGGAAGAGAAAGAAGGAAGGAGGAAGGAAGGAAGAGGAAAGAAAAAAGAAGGAAGAGAAGAAAGAGGAAGGAAAGAAGAGAAAGAAAACAAGTAAAGAAAAAGGAAGACAAATAAGGAAAAAAGAGAAAGAAGGAAGAGAAAGAGAGGAAGAAAGAAAAAAGAAGGCAGGCAAAGAAGAGAAAGAAGGAAGAGAAACAAAGAGAGAAGCCAAGGCCACTGGCGGGGAAGGACCCTACCGGGCCCTGGGAAGCCGCCGGTGGGGCGGAGCAGACCCCAGCCCCGGAGGCTGATCCCGGCCCCGTGCTGGGAGGCTGAGACTATCGGATGAGCCTGGCCCCGGCCCCGAGCCGGGAAGTCAAGGCGGTCAGTGGGTGGGAGCCCGGGAGCCTGACGCGGCCGCAGCCACCCCACTGCCCCAACCGCTTGGGGCAGGCAGGCAGGCCCACGCACCTGAGCCTAGCCTGAGCCTGCCTGTCCCACCCTGGGGGCGGGGAGGGCCAGCCCAGAGGCCGGGCGCAGGTCGAGTCTGCAGCGGCAAAGCTGCAGCCCCAGGGGTCTGGAGGTAGTGGCGGGGGCTGCCGGGCTGCGCGGGGGTCCCTCAATGCTGCGCGGACGGTGCGACGGCTGCTACGCGGCCGCGCACCCGTGCAGCTTAGAGGGAACACTGCCCAGGGGCCCAGCAAAGTAGCAGCCTTGGGCGGAATGTTTGCTCCAACCTGTCCTGCTGCAGCCAGGCTGGGGAGTTTCAAACCTCCCACTCTGAACATGCTCAAACAGAGCGTGCTCAGGGCGGAAGGGGCCTGGCCCAGGAGTGGCTCTGCCAGCCACCGTTACAGCTCCAGACCTCTGGCCAGGTAAGGGGGGCTGGGAAGGGCCACGTGGGGGGGACGGACAGTGGAGCAGGAAAGGGGCCGCAGGGGCGGTCAGACATTAATACTACATTTTCTCCATGTCCTCCTTTTCGTACTTCCCTGTCCTCCTTCCCATGCTTTGGTATCTGGAAACCCTATCTCTGGTCCTGGCCAGGGCTCCTGCCACTGCGGGCTGGGCTGCGGGCCAGCTCGGCGTGACTGGGGTACATGCAGGGAGGGGGGGAGGCCACACCGGTTCAGCTGTGGGGTGTGCTGGTCGCTGGGGGTGGCCACGGGCAGTGCAGTGTGATTGGGGGGGGGGGGTTGGGCAGCTGGAGGGCTGGAGCCAGAGGCTGGCACAGCCGTGGGGGGGGGGGGGCAGGAGCATGAGCCGTGCTGTTGCTGAGGCCCACACGACTGCCCACAAACTCGCCTGCCCCCTTAACCCCCTTTAAAAAAAAAATAAAACTTTCAATTTTTTTTTCAAATTTTTTGAAAATCTTTTTGGTTCAAGGGCCACAAATATATTTGTTAGAATCCTGAAGGGCCACTAGTCTATTTAATTAAAAATTAATCTAAATTTAATTAATTGATTTTAATTAAAATATAATTTGAATTTAATTAATTTAATTTTAATGTGAAATTAATTAAATAAACTGGTGGCCCCTCAGGGTTCTAAAAATTATGTTTGTGGCCCTCGAGACAAAAAGGTTGGGAACCACTGGTATAAATCATCTCCAAATCTGAAATGGTTGTGGATGAGTACAAAGCAACAAAGGTCAGCCAGACAAGATATTGAACCAGTATGTCCATTATTATGTTCTTAGGCTGTTTTTATTTTCTTATGAAACATTTTCCTGTACTGCAAAAATCAGAGATCTTGCAAATATTTTTGTCCTGAATCAGGAAAAAAGTAAAAATTTCAAAAAATGTAACAATCCAAAACTGAAAACAAGTTGCAGTCTAAGTCACCTGAACTGCTTCATTTTGATCATTTTAAAACATTTCATTTTGATTTTAACCTTTTAATATTTTTTTTAAATTGTACTATAATTAGCTTGGTTTTTTAAGCCACATTGTTTTGAATCAGACAGTCCAAATTTTTTTATTTTGAATATGAATATTTGAGGATGTTTTGACAATTTTGAAGCTATTTTTTTAAATGTTTCTAGCTAAGAAATGTGTTGCAATTAACTTTTTTCCACAAAACAGCTTCAGTTTTGACTAGTCAGCAAGAAAAAAAAAGTTTTGTTAAAAAAAATCATGATCTTTCACTTTATAAAGGATGAAATTTTAGAATTTCTAAGTAGAGTTAAGAAGCTGAAAAATATACCTCAAAATTCTATTTTCTTTGTGACTCTAACTCTCAAGGAACTAGCACAATGTAGTAACATGACAATATTATTTTATCATGCCTGATAATTATGAAAGAGACTTGAATTGCTTTAGCTAGTGAAGAGCAAAGAGAAAGGAGTGGTTGGTTGGACACATTTTTGTGGATGTAATTTTTCTTGATCTTTCTCCTCTCCTCCCTCAGTGCTTATAGCCATTAATAACATTTAAATGATAAAGCAGCTTTAAAAAATTGTGTCAATTTAGTGCTCATGGAAGCTGTTGGATTAACAACGCTGGAGACTGAGCCGCAGAGCAGGTACAACAGCAATGCAGCCTTCCCACATTACCATGTCAATATGCCTCTGAACTGGTAATCAGTTTGTACTCCCATTCAATCCTTGACTTTTGTGCTGAAATTCCCAACAAATTTGCCAATTAATACCCCCCTGCTCATTGGTAGCCAGATTGAGACCAACTGTCTTCACATAGGCTACTGAGCAGCATCATAATTGGTCGTCCTTAACAAAAGTTCTAATAATGATGCTACAATTGCCCTATTTATTTTCAGGAACAGAATTTACTTTCTCAGGAACATTTATGGAAGTAAACTTGTTTTTGAATTATCACATGCAACTGAGGTGCTGTTTCCCTTCAGTGGGAGTTCTTTGTCAAGGACAAACATGCCCCACATATTTAGATTTCTAGGGGAAACTCTTCAGAGCTGGTTTTGTAAAACAACAGCGTATTTCTACAACTAATCACTGCTTTTTATTCATGGTGAAATGCTATTTTCTACTAATTTGCAAAGTGTAAAATATGAATTTGCAATTTCTGCAGTCATTTTGTCACTAATGTAAGCAATTAACGTTTCACACTGAACTAATAATATTCGTTAAAATTATGTTGATAGATGATCCATTTACATTCAACATAGAATTTACTTTATTGGAAGGAAATGGGACAATATAAAAAACGTAAAGGATATATTTCTTTATATTACAGTGATCTTTATGCTTTTCTACCAACAAATTCTTGAAATTTTTGTACTTCCAGTTGGATTTATTCTTATTTTTAATATAATTTGTTTTTTATTTTACAGCAGGGCCTAGGAATTGCAATAAAAAAATCAGGGTCTAATTGTGCTAGGCATTATTCAATATATGTAACGGAAGACAGTCCCTAGAAGCACCATTTTGAATGGACGTGGGGGGGGGGGGGGCAATAGGACTGGTGCCAAGGCCAGTGAGGAGGATGTACAGGTGCCATGAAACAAAGCCTTGAATTAAAGCCTTCCTATTCTGGTTATTCCATTGATCCATGGAGGGTTGCATCTATAGTGATCAAGGTCTGTGGTATATTCACTGCCTTGAAATGGCATTCTGCCTGTTCTGTGATGTTCTATGCTGCTGCATTCTTCTTGCTTTACACCTCATCAGACTCCAAGGTCTCTCTTCCCCTCACATTGCATCAGAATTTCCTTGGGTTATTTTTCTCTGTATCAATCCAGTGTACAAACTCATCTTGGTTATCATGCCTGTTAATTAAGCCATAACTATTTCTTATGCTGAACCATAGCATGGTATCTTAATACTTTTGTCACAATGATTCTTTTTCTATGACAAGTCATGACTTGGTTCAGTTTCATAGAATCATAGAATAATAGGGATGGAAGGGACCTCACGAGGTAATCTAGTCCAATCCCCTGCTAAAAAGCAGGACCACTCCCACTAAATCACCCCAGCCAGGGTTTTGTCTAACTGAGCCTTAAAAATCTCCAAAGATGGAGATTCTACCACCTCCATAGGTAGCCCATTCCAATGCTTCACCATCTTCCTAGTAAGAAAGATTTTCCTAATATCCAACCTTGACCTCCCCAGCTGTAATTTGAAACCATTGCTCCTTGTTCTGTCCTCTGTTACTATTGAGAACAGCCTAGCTCCCTCCTCTTTGTAGCACCCATCAAATAGTTGAAGGTTGCTATCAAATCTCCCCTCAGTCTTCTCTTCTGTAGACTAAATAAGCCTTGTTCCTTCAGTCTCTCCTCATAAGTCATGTGCCCCAGCCCCCTAATCATTTTTGTTGCCCTCCGCTGGACTCTTTCTAATTTGTCCACATCCTTTCTGTAGTGGAAAGCCCAAAACTGGACACAGTATTCCAGATGTGGCCTGATCAGTGTCGAATAGAGGGGAATTATCACATCCCTCAATCTGCTGGCAATACTCCTACTGATGCAGCCTAATATGCCATTGACCTTTTTGGCAACAAGGGCACACTGTTAGCTCATATTCATCTTTCCGTCCACCATAACCCCCAGGTCCTTTTCTACAGCGCTGCTACTTAGCTGATCGGTCCCCAGCCTGTAGCAGTGCATGGGATTTTTCTGTCCTAAGTGCAGGACTTTGCACTTGTTTTTGTTGAGCCTCATGAGGTTTCTTTCGGCTCAGTGTTCCAATTTGTCCAAATCTCCCTGGATCCTGTCCCTGCCCTCCAGAGTATCTACCATTCCCCCCAGCTTGGTGTCAGTTTCCTTAACAATCTCTGACCTATTAGTCCATGAGTTAGGGAGTCTCAAGGTTGGGAGTCCAGCTCTCCATGTTCTGAGCACAGCCTTGTCAGGGTCACAAGGACCCTGTTACACAGGCAAGTGGGAGGGGAGATCTCAAGGTCAAGGTAGGCCTCTGGGTAAAGAAAGTGGGAGTATGGACTCCGATCCTTTTGCTAACCAATTTCAGTGGGGGAGCGGATGAGCCAAGAAAGTTCCCCTCAATAGTGGAACATTCCCCCACTTACAAAAGTATGAAAAATATGGACAAGGAGTGCAGGGTAATAGGAATCCATATAAGAAAGTCCTCAATATCAGGACTGTCTCTATAAAATCAGGACATTTGGTTACCCTAGTTATGGGGTAGGTGGACTGTAGCAAGTAATCCTTGATGACACATGTCCCAACTGGGTATTGGGTTCTAAATTTTGGGAAACCCCTTCACTGAAAGTCTTGAACATAGGGGCAGACAGTCACATTCTCCCACACATTCCATTAGTTCTATGTCTCATTCCAACCTGAAGAGATCCAAGAGATGCCCTATCTACTTTCTCTGCAATCTGCTGACACTTTGCCTTTCACACAATTACCACCATTTCCCAGCTTGCCTCTTACTCAACCTCTTGCCAATTGCAAGGATTTTTTTCCTCTATTTTTTTTCAGGTATGGGGGTCGGGAATAGGGAGTGAGTGCAGCGGCTACTAATGGGATCCCATCACTACCAACATTAACCCCCTCTTATCCCACATAGGCCAGAGCCTGGATAAAGAGCGGTGCATTAAAAAATGTGACCACACAACAAAACTTGGAGGGATATGCTGCACAGCTCTAACTGAATCATTTCGGTGTTTCATACTTTCTTGGGGGTCACCCAGGAAGGCAGCATCACAAAATAAACAGGAACTTTGACTCTTAGAGGACCTGGGATCATGTGAGAGAGCTCTAGGAAAGTAAAATACACACAGTTAAATCATGCATCTGATGAAGTGGGTTAGAGCCCATGAAAGCTTATACCCAAAGAAATTTGTTAGTCTTTAGGGTGCCACAGGACTCTCGTTGTTTTTGCTGTACACAGACTAACACGGCTACCCTTCTGGAAACAATTAAATTATGTTTATGTTTTACTGTTAACTGATCTAAGATAACCATTTATTAGCAATGAAACCTTGCTGTTCCTTGAGGGCCCCGTGCACCAGTGAAGTAAACATATTCTTAAATAAATCCCTTCCCAAATAGGGATTCTTACCATCCTGGCTTCTCCTACACAGGCCCTTCCCTACTAAGAAGTTCCCCCTTTCACAGGTGAAAGGCTGTGTTGAAAATTATACTGATATATAACTTGCTTGGGCAAATTGCAATGTTTCCAGGCTCCCCAGAAGTACAAATGTAACCTCTGGGTGGGCTAGAATTCATTTAATTGCCCTTTTCCAATGCCTTAAAAGAAATACACCCCAACTCCTATAAAGAAGCAGCTGGAGACCCAGGATTCAGTATTTAAAGGACTCACAGAGTCCTGAAGACTGTTCAGAGTTACCCTCCCTACATTCAAGTGCTACTAAGAACAAAAGTAATAATGAACTTTATTAACTTTATAAATCATATGATGAAAGAAACAGTAACAACATGACGTGGCTATGTTGTAAACCCACATTCACAATTTCACAGCTTTCTTTTCCACAACACATATATACAAGAAAACGAAATTAATTTAAACCGAACAGTCCCCACAGGAACACTGTGAGATGCAACTTAAGAGTTCCCAAAGTTAGGCAGAGTTCACCTGAATTTCATATACAATCTCCATTCACCAAATTCAAAGGCTTGAGTTGAAAGAAGCCGCTCACTTTTCTTTGGTTGCAGGAATCTTCAGTAGAAATCCATGCAGGCTCCTTTTTTTCCTCTGCTGCAACCAGCACCACACAGTCAGCTTATTGATTAACCAGGCCTCAGTCACATACACATGTGAAGAAACTCTGCTGCAAAAGGCTCCAGAATACAGAGAAAACATCTTACTCTCCCCTCCTGGCTCAGCTTCTCCCAGTCACATGCTGAGCACATGGGCTCTTCTCACTGCAACTCCTGTGGCTACTGCTTTCATGGCTTCTGACCATCACCACAGCACCGAGAAACCTTATGGAGCACATTCAAAGCTTCCACACCAATTTCCAGAAGCTTCTGGCTCTGGGCAGCTTATATCAGCCCAGCAACAGCAACCCAACCCCAAGAGATTCCTTAAAGAGATACTCTTCTTTAGGCATATGGGTTACACAAAGCATCTTTCTTTCAAGGTGACTTCCATGTCAATTTCCATCCCGAACAAATGCCATTAGATTGAAGTGAAGAGACTTAGTTGTCCATCAAAATGTCAGACTCTCTGATCCATCCTACAGCTGCTGCAGCAGTTCTATCCCTGGCTAGACAGATAGTAATAGCCCTCATACTCTAAATAGTAATCTTGGTTTCCTTTTCACTTTATGTGATCTCTGATGTCCATCCTGCTCTGGCACTTCACAGTGGCACCCAGCAGTGTCATCCATTACATTATGTACAGACTGATCTGTGTCCTGTCAGGATAAGGAGAACTGGCCGATCTTTTGGTCAAAGTTGCATCAATCGTCCATAAGAATTACTGAATAGACTGACATGAATTTTTGAATTTGGGGTACAATAGGTTCTCTTTAAGACCCAACATAAGCAGGGCTTTTTTTTGAGCTGGTATGCACCAGTACGGCGTACCGGCCCCTATTTTTCCGTGGCCAGAGGGCAAAAGGAGCAGGGAGGGAACCTGTGGTCAGGGAGGGGGCCAGGGAGGGTGAGAGGAGTGGGGGAGGGGGCGAGAGGAGCAGGGAGGAGGCAGGGAGGAGGCTTGGGGGGTCGGGGAAGGGACAGGGGGCCAAGAGGAATGGGGAGGAGGTTTGGGGGGCCAGGGAACCAGCAGGCAGGAAGGAGGCTGGTGGGAGGCGAGAGGAGTGGGGAAGGGTGTTTGGGGAGCTGGCAGGGAGGGTTGGAGAGGCCCCAGGGGGTGGTGGTGATGGACGGTCCTCACATCCACACAACCCCCCATCCCCCTCCCCCCCCACCGCTCCTCCTGGCATACACGGCCCCGCGCCCCTTTTTTTTTTTTTTTTTTTTTAGAAAAAAAGCACTGAACATAAGTATACATTGTAAGAGAAATAGTGCCGCTGAGTTTCAGTGAGTAAATTTTATGTGGGGAGGTAACAACCTGTCTTTAGCATAGAGATGCCATTCCTGTTTAGAATAAAGAGTGTGAGTAGCATTCTGGGTTAAGACTAAAAGTAGCAAAGCTTTGTAGGAGACAGAATATAAAGTTGTATCAGAAAATCAGAAATTCATCTGTAATTATGGCTGCCCATTGCTGTGTTACCACCAAGGCCTGGAGAGTGCTCAGCAGCGCACCAGGTGTTGCGACTCTGAGGGAAGCGCTGAAGCTGTTTTAACTGCTCAGGCTCATTGGTGCTACTGCTGGTGATTCCAAATAATCACTCAGCTGCTTGGCTAAAGTGACAAAGTGTTTTTACTACAGATGGCAAATAATGGATAGGTGCCATACGCACAGTGGCTTAAGGAGTTCTAGTTTGGTGCCAGCGGGCAGTCAAATAGCCAGTTAGGCTCCTCAGGCCAAGTGCTGAGTAGTGCTCTCCCCAGCCAGTCCCTTATCAGTGGCTAAGAGGTAATTTGCAGGCTTCCTGGAGAGGGTCAGTTCATGGTGTCTCACTGGAGGCCCCTCCATCTTGGCTCCCCGCTGCTGCAACAGCATTTCCTGCAGAGTTCCTGTTGGCGAGCTGGAATGGTAGGTGGCCTGCAAGACCCTCCACAGCTCCCTGGAGTATATAAGTGCCCTTTAGAAGGACTGTAGATTTGCCTACCACCAAGTCCAAGCACACTGACCACTTCCAGAATAATCCCCAGTGTCCAGTGCATTTTGTCTGCCAAAAAAATTATAAAAAAATAGTAAAATGTTCAAAGCTCCTATGTAATGCTTTTCATCAGTACATCTTAAAGTGTTTCAGAAAGGTAAGAGTATTATTGTTACACACATAACATTATCCTCACTTTACACCTGGGGAAACTGAGGCACAGAGCAACATGACTCACCCAAGGTCTTCCACATGCCAAGCTGGGACTGGAACCCAGATCTCCTGAGTTCCAATCCTGTGCTATATCCACCAGGCCTTAGAGTCTCCCCTCAGCTTATTCTGCCCATTTAAATGCCTGAGCTAGCCACTAAATTTGTAATACCAAGGATCTTCTCTGCTCAGCATTCTAGTTGCAGGACCCTTCCCCAATTCTTCACTGTCCTGAAAGCAGCAGTCACAGGCTGTTCTGCATACAGTTCTCCAGCCCCCACTGCAGCCTGCTCCCATTTGGCTTCTTACTTGCCATATGGTTCCTCTGAGCCTCCACTACAGTATCAGCTTCCTTGTCCTTCTCCCAGATCACAGTGTGGCCATTGCTGCTGCCTTCCCGCAACAGAAAGGTTATTTACCGGGTCAATGACTTCAACAGACCTTCTGCTCCCTTCCCCTTGGTCAGGAGAAGGTGGTGTGCCTGTGTGTCCATCCCCAAGGGTCAGATGTCTGTAGGAAGGAGGTAGAAAGAAACTGAGGTTTTTGCTTAGCCAGTTCATCACATATGACCAGCTAGTAAGAGAGGTTCAATCTGATCTGATACGTCCTTTGTGGGAAAAAAGAGGTGCATTCTTAGCTGTGAATTGTCAAGAGCACTCTGCAAGACTGAGTTATAATAAAAAGTAGAAGCTGTGCATTTGTCAGTCAGAACAATGAATATAAGGCAAAACTGAACAAGGGGTCAAGGGTCTTATCATCTGAGTGCAAATAATATGTAGTCCTCAAAGTGCAACAGATGGGGTATTGAGTTATAAGAAGATAAAGTTCGAAATAAAACTATTCTGAGCACTGAAGGCCTTCAAGGGATTTGTTCTGTGGAACAGATTATAGCAATGTACATCTTTGAGATAAACGAACTGTCATACCATAGGGTTGGGGGAGGGACTTTTTTGCTTTTTAAATTTGTCATTTTTTTGGTTTACTAGTAAACATGAAGTCACTTCAGAGGGGTGAAATAAAGATTGAGTATTTAGGCTGAATGGAGTGAGTGAGGTAGTCACCTTTCCAAGAGGACAACTAGAACTGAAGAGAATTGAAGTTGATTTCTTAAAGGCTGTGTTGTAATCTTGAACCGAGTAGTTGTACGGAACTAGCTAGCGTATGTGGCCTGGGCTCTCCCAAAGAGCAATGGGAGCGAGGGTGCAGTCCCATTCCCAGACATTGTGTTAACAACTAGTTATAGATACTGCCCCATGGTCCCTTGCATATGGTTAATTATCCCTTGTTGTCATGAACATAGAGCTATCAGATTTTCCTTGGCCATCATTTAGTAGTAGCAGTGGGATTGTTTATGAATCTTTGCTGTCTATACCACTTCCAGTCCTTCTCCATGCCTGTGGAGGATTGGGGTAGGTACTGGCATTTACAGGTGATTCCCAGTAATCATCTAGGGTATGCCTGGCAACTCAGGTCAACTTAAGGAGACTTAAGTCAACCTAAACAAAGCCACATCCATACTGGTCTTTTAATAAGACGACTTAAGCATTTCCTTAAGTCAATTTAAGGAAAGCTTAAGTTGACTTAATAACACCTGGTTTTAGGTTGACTTAAAGCCAGTGTGGATGGGGATTAGCACCTAAATTGACCTTATTAAGTCAACTTAAAGCATTAAGTTGACTTAATAAGGTCGACAAGGGGCTATGTCTACACTAGAAAAGTTAAGTTGACTTTAAGTTGAATGAATAAGGTCGACTTAAAGTGGACAATATTAATTCGACTTAACAAAGTCGACTTAACTTTTCTAGTGTAGACATAGCCCTAGACTGAATTCCTATCAATCACAGCCAACCAACACCACCCAGTGCCCACACACTAAATCTAACAACCAAAATTAGATTGAAGTATTACAGCCCATTGGTGATAAGCGTGTTCTTAAAGGGAGGGATAGGGGTGGACGGGAGCTCTGAGTCTCTGAACAGGTTCTTCATGAGGATGAGGATGAGGAGTGTGTGTGTGTGTGTGTGTGTGTGTGTGTGTGTGTGTGTGTG
>ML685797.1:4938666-4950892 GCA_007922175.1 Pelusios castaneus
TCCCACGAAAGCTCATGCGATTAATAAATCTGTTAGTCTTTAAAAGTGCCACAAGACTCTGTTGTCTTTCTACAATAGACTAACACGGCTACCCCTTTGGAAATAGATATTTTGGTGACAGAAGACGATCCTAGGAATGCTGTGTGAGCCCAGAGGATTGGGGCTGGGATTATTTTCTGTTATTTAAATGTCTCTTTCCATCGAACACACTCTCTTCTCTGCCCCTGCTGGATCCATGTTAATTAGTCTCCTCAGCTAGCTTTAATATGTCCAAAATACAGGGACTAAAACCTGATCTTGGATGTACAGACAATACATTTTATTTGTCTTAACATTGTAAAAAGCTATCAATGTTTCTAAATATGACATATTTAAAATAAAGTAAGTAAAAAAGGGAATGGAGTAGCTATTTCATTTTCAGAGACATTTCTTAGACAAATTAACAGGTGACGTTTTGATAGGTAGGTGTAACTAAGATTACGGGCAGAAAAACAAATCAGATTAGAAAAACAAGCATCTTCTCTGTGCTTGTAAGAGGTACCACAGGGGTGCAGAAATAGGTTTGAATCTGGGAAAAACATTGCATTAGAATCCACTGTGTTCATCTGACTATCCCATTAAAGCTTGTCAGAGTGGATTGCTCAGATAAAAGAATATAAAATGGGACTGGCATAGGGGCTGGCCACATCCCAAACACCCTCTTGTGGCCTAGAGTCATGCTTCAGGTGCTCTGCCTCAGTTTCCCCCTTCAAGAGGACTTCACACAGATTTTTCACTGGTGGGTGGATTTATTAACGTAACATAACTCTCTGGGGGGTGGATTTATTAACATAACTAATTAATTCCCAAAACAAAGTTCTCAAAAATCCACATCAAGTCCCCATACTCTCTCCCACTGAGGGGGTCTTCCAATCCTTCCCTGCCTGGAGCCCTTTCCCCTGAAAATTTAGGGTCCCCTGCTAGAGCTGACTTGCTCCTAACAGGCTCTGTAGTCTCTCATTCCCTTAGCATCCCATGTCACCACAGATTCCTGATGCTCTTTATAGGAGAATTGACCCACTAAATGCCTATGTAGGCACATAAATAAAAGCGGTCTGATTTTTAGGGGTGTGAAGCACCACTCCCAATTCCCATGTGATGGACTCTTTGGTCCCCTAAAGAAGCCACCCTCAACAGCAGGCATCAGAGGCTGGAAGTGATGTATCAGGGTTGGGGCTCCCCTCCATAAAATCTGAGTCGCCACTGGTATAAGGTCAAACCTTGTCCTAGCAACAGAAGTTAGAATAGGCCCCTGCTGCTGTGACTTTCACTGGAGCCAGGCAGCCAAAGATCAAAGAACCAGAACCATAACACTTGGACATAGCACAAAATCAGGGGCCAACAAGATGTCAGATGCAGTGCTTAAGCAACTCTCGGTTTGTGAAGAGGATGGGAACATGCCACTCATAAAGAACTTATCCCTAATTATGAAAAAAGAACCATTTACCAAGGTAGCCACCACTTTTTTCTTTTCAATTCTATTTATTTGAGAGCTAAAGGTTTGTAATAGCTGCCTTCAAACATCTGTTGACTGCTGAGGGTGCATTTGTCCATGAAATGTAATAAAGAATTTTGGCAGGGGGAAGCTAGACAAATAGATATTTTTCTTTTAAGTGAAAGAACTATTGCAGTGATCTGGGGCCTTCCAGTAAAGATCTGCCTACATTTTCAGCCAATAATTTGGTTTTAGAATTTCACTTATTAAGGGAGAGGAATATGTAATTTATGTTACCAAGTCAAAAAATAATGTTTTGGGATTTACCACCTACTACTTGAGAAAGAGTTTAGTAGGCTGCATTTATCTTTGTTATTCAACACTAAAAGTAGCCTTGGAGAGAGACTAGTAGCAGTTAGGATATGCAAAAGATTCATGTTTGCATTAGTTGGTCTCAGGTGATGATCACCCAGATACTCTACAAGCCCTTTGGTACAGAAAAATGAAAAACTGATGACTATGTGATCAGACATCCTGCTCTTTCTGCTTGGTTGGCTAACATCCTATTTCTAGTGCATAAATTCTACATGGTACTCTTAAACATGAACTAAAAAACATGTACCATTTGCTCTTCTCCTCACCACGTTTATGGCCCACACTGCTGATTTCAAACAATTCAAGTTAACCATGTGAAAGCAAAAAGTACCAAAATACATTTTGGTTCACCTTAGCACTTAAAAATTTGATAGCACTCATTACTACAGTGGGCTACCCATGCACCTGCCCCTTAACCTAACATCTAAATTTTTCACATGAATGTTACACACATAGCTATACTACATGTTACACAATGTTACACACTTAGGCTATGTCTACACTGGCAAGTTCGTTCGAATTAAGGAGGCTTAATTCGAACTAACTAACTAAAGCCATGGCCACACTAGGCTTTAGTTAGTTTGAATTAAGGGCTTCCTTAATTCGAACTAATAAGTTCGAATAGGGCTTCAGAAGTAAGGCTTTAATTCGAACTAACTAGTTCAAATAGCCAATGTGGCCATGTTAATTCAAACTAATTTCTTAGTTCGAACTACTGGCTATTGAAATAAATGGGGATCGCTAATTCGAACTAAGCAAATGCCATGAATGTCACTTGCTTAGTTCGAACTAACTTTTTCTAGTTTGAGTTAAGCTAATTCAAACTAACTAAAATTAGTTCGAATTAGTTAGTTCAAACTAACTAATTCGAACTAATTTTAGCAAGTGTAGACATAACCTTAGCTATATATATGTCTGCTCAGAATGGGCGATTTAGTGCCCTTTGGGTGCAACTACCTATTTGCACTTGCAAAGCAATAACTATCTGTAAACTGCTGCAATGCAATATAGGAGACCGCATTTTGGAAACTCGGCCCATGAATAATACAACGGTTAAAAAACAAACAAACAAACAAACCAACAAAAACACCAAGTAGACAAGATTAACTATAGAATGTAATGTGCTTGGTTATCAAAAGGCTGAACGGTTACATGTTTAAAACCAGAAATCAAGTATGGATTTAGGTGTGGGATTAGATTTGCACTCACTGTAACATTAGCAAGAAGAGGAGCTAAAGAGTGAAGGAATTTTTGAGAGTGTAAATGAGAAACTAGAAACAACTGAGTAGGCCTCAGGGTGTGGTCTTTGGTTTAAGCATGCAAGTGAATTTTCAGCCTCATTGGGCAGCTAATTGTGCATTGGAAATTTGGCTGATTATTTGCATTGTAAGCAATTATGGTGTTTTGGTCTCTAGTTCTTGGGAGATGGCTAATTGTGAAATCATTTTCAAAATGTTCTATTTCTTCTGATGCTTAATTTTTCTTTATAGTGTATTCTAAAGTGAATTTAAAGAAGACAATTACATAAGAAATACAGTTAGAAAGAAAATACATTCAGCCAAGAAAAGAGGTTTAAAAATATAAGGCTTATGAGAAAATATAGAACAATGAAAAATTAGACCTAATAAACTTAGTTACAGTAAACACCCAATGAACCTGACTACCACTGCATTACTGTAGCTTTGTTTTGGTGTAAATTAATTGAAGGTAAATGGACAGATTTTCAGCTGGTGTGCTGGAACTATATCAGTTCACATCAATTTGAGGCTCTGGCCCTTAGCTTTTAAGACCACAGACAGTCCTTTCGTGTAGGAAGGCACTGCCTCATTTCGCAAGAGTTAAAGATATCTAAAGACTAAAAACATAATGAAGGGTAGGGAGAAAGGAAACGCTCTACAAACAAGTATGATGCTTGATACCTCTTGGCAGTTCTTATTTTTTTAACCCTTGCCTACCTATTGAGTTTGCTTTTCCTCATCCCTTGCGTATGTTGTTTTAATTCATGCCTATTTACTGTTTTAAATTTGGTTCTAATATAACTTTATTTTGCTTTGCTTGTTTTAATTTTATTATAATTATTTATTCACAGAGAAGAGACTTTATGTTTACTGACAGTCACTGTTTGCATAAAAGGGGAAAAGAGTAATTACAAGCTACATGGAACAAAAAAAGTTACCAATACAATATGTAAACTAATTCCCAAAAGCTGTCAATTAGAGCCATACTTTATTTCACAAAGAGATCTGTCAATGTTTCAGAACAAAATTTGGGCCAAAACAAAACTCACTTTGTTCATTTATTTAAGAGACACTCTCAACAATTGGTTGAACTTAAATTACTTTTTCACAAATCTTATAGAGTAGCAGGCTAGACCAGGTGAATTTTGTATTTCAGTTCATTCATTTGGATTTCAAATGGCTCCTACCTCACTTCTAACCATCATCTGGGGTAATCCTAAATCAGTGGTTGACTGGCATTCCTCCAGGTTCTTCAGAGGTGGTTGTCTAGCTCTTTGGTGGTCTGGAAATTGACAAAATAGGATTGAGTCTGCTCCCAGTCCTTTCACAACATCTACTTGATTTATATAATTAGGAAACCACACAGCCTATAACAGCACTACTGCTATTCTTTCTGCTGATGAGGGACAAGGAATCACTCTTTTGATTCCATGGCTACTGCTTAGCCACAACTTCCTCATCCTGCAGGGTTGATAGCCACATACTCCCTATTTGGAAACACAAGGGACACTATGGGTGCGTCTACACTGGCAGCTTAAGTCGACCTAAACAAAACCACGTCCACACTGGGCTTTTATTAAGTCGACTTAAGCATTTCCTTAAGTGGACTTAAGGAAAGCTTAAGTTGACTTAACACCTGGTTTTAGGTCGACATAAGCCTTAAGTAAGCCAGTGTGGATGGGGATTAGCACCTAAATCGACCTTATTAAGTCAACTTAAAGCATTAAGTCGACTTAATAAGGTAGACAAGGGGCTATGTCCACACTAGAAAAGTTAAGTCGACTTTAAGTCTACTAAATAAGGTCGACTTTAAGTCGACCTTATTAAGTCAACTTAACTTTTCTAGTGTAGACATAGCAAAAATTCCTAGCGACCACTCAATCCAGGTCCCCCTTGCCAGTATTGTGATCACTCTAGGCCGACCTCCTTTCCCACAGTTGGTACCCACCTTGACACAGATGAGGAGCTGGTAGAGGAGAGGCAGGTTGCAAGGGGAATTCTATATCAGGGAGCAAAGAAGGTTTCCTGCAAATACAAAATATAGAGAAGTGGGACTGCAACCCTACTGTGAGAAACCATCACTGGCCTTCCATGCTAATATCTGCTACCTGAGTCACAAAACCCCACTGAAACAACCAATTCTGAATGTGTTATGGATCTGCTAATGTTCAGTTCCTGACACTTTACAGTTCATTTTTGGCTGAGTGATAGCTTTTTTAACGGCCACTCAACAGTTCACATTCTGGGTGTACTTCACCATTGCTCATCTCTTACATGACCCATGTGCTTCAGGCAGAGCAGAGTGCTGATCCAAAACACTGAACAAACAGAGTGACTATTTTTAGTGGCTGAGGACAGCTCCCCCGCCCCATTTCAAGCAGTTAGCAGAAGTGTGAGATGAAAGGTAAATTCCCCAACAGTGTGGGGAGAGTAAAGTCCCCTTCCATAAAAGGGGCTTGAAAAGAGCAAAGTAAACTTTCAGCTAGCTGAGGGCAACAAAGGAGGAAATAGAGCCAGCCTCTGTCCCAATGTTCCTTTATGGTTGTATACAGATCATAGAATCATAGAAGGTTAGGGTTAGAAGGAACCTCAGAAGGTCACCTAGTCCAACCATGCGCTCAAAGTAGGATTTACTAAATCATCCCAGCCAGCGCTTTGTCAAGCCAGGACTTAAAAATCCTCCAAGGATGCAGATTCCACCACTTCCCTTGGTAACCCAGTCCAGATAATGGAAGCAGTTTACATTTGGCATTAGGTATTTGCACAAATGCCTTTTATGACATTATTTCTATTTATTGGCATGTGAACTACATTTGCCATTTACACTGTCCTTGGCCTATGTTTTCTATTTCTCAGCTTTACTTGGTAATGATGAGGAATAACTCCTGAAGTAGATCAGAGTTTCAGCTAAAGAATTTAGAAGAAAAGATTCCTCTTCTTCAGCTCAAGTGGTGGTAATGGATGTTTTAGAGGTAATGTGTTGTTCCGTGAGCTTGTTTGTGCTCATGTTGAAGACTCTGTTATCACATTCACTGGTGGATGATTTCATCTGACAAACTGCTGCAGATTCATGTATATTTATGAATTTGTGAGTTTAGATTGGGCAGTACTGAAAATAATACAGAATTCTACATGCACAGTCACAATCTGCAAATTAAAACGTTCAGCATTTGTAAAATGCCAGCATAGATATTTTTAATTTTTCAGAGTACACCAATGCATCTGAAGCTTTCACTATTGTCCAGGATGATAAACGCCAGGCACCCGAACTCTTTGAAAAATAGATTAAACACTCACTGGACTGCTCCTGCTTCAGATTTTTGTTCTCATGCCTCACATGCTGTGTTTAAAATTAACCAGTATTTCATATTATTTGTAACATGCTGTCAATTTTCTCTTGAAGCACATTGCTATAGGTGTGTTCAGCAGCTGAAATGAAACATGCCTCTGGCTTTCATCCAGGCTCATCCTTACCTGGGAAGTGTCCTGGCATTTGCCCAAAGGGGTGGGCTCCAGCATGACATACTGAGCCACAGAATCTCCTTCAGCAACTCTAGAGAAGAGGTTAAAGTCTTTGCTCACTCAGCTATTATAACCCACTTTATCCCTTCCATATCCTTGGGTAGGGCTGTGGCTCTCAAGGACGTACCTCACCCAAAGATCTTTTCACTTTATCTTCTCTTTTGCTCGAAGGAGTCAGTGAAGACATTTTTCCTGGCCCTGGATATCGGCATTTCCACCCCAAAGTATTCTCTTGACTATGATCACATAACCTGTAAGGATGGGGGGAGGAGTGTGTGTGTCACAAACTAGAGGTGAATTTTTAAGTTGCCAGATTTATGATTTTTCTTCCAGCTCATGAATTCAGTCTTAATCCATTTTAATTAATTGGGACCTATTGTCTGCATTTATCCTGTGGTGCCACTTCTCATCTCTTTCTTTTAAGGTCACCGTCAGAGACCTGACATTCCTTCCCCCACTGGACGGTCTCGATGAGCTCCAGATCTGCTTCACTATTTGAAATTATTAAATCCACTGTCTATTCCTATTCAATTCATTTAGCAATCATCCCATCCCCCTTCTATGGGAGATGCTTGTCTGTCCTGAATAAACATCAGAGTTAGACAGCTTCTTGTAGAATAATTACTATAAAACCAAGGTACAAATTGCGGCATGTTATTGATATATGTGTTATATCACACTCCAGTAATCCTTAAGATCATAGTATCAAAAAATTACTTACCATGAAATGCATAAAATGTAAGGTGAATAGAATTTCAGAGAGACTAACAATTTCCCAGTAGGATACATCCACCTTCCAATAAATAAAAAATAATATTTATATATTAATTCCAATACACACAAGTGCATTAACAGGACCCAAAAGAGGTGCTCTTCATTCCTAAGTAACACAAATATGGAAAAAATACAGGAAGATCCTGAGTTAATACAGTTCTTTTACAAACTTCAGAAATAATTTTTTATTTTATGCATGTTTTATTTAGTACATGCATATATAAGAATGAAGGATGAAAGGCAAAGCAAGGTGGTAGCAAAAAAAAAGGGGGGGGGAAATGAGTCAGACAGGTATGGGGCAGCAGTGGATGAAGGAGAGCTCTGTGGGGTTAAGATTACTGCAGCCGACTGGGCCGCTAAGCGGAACCTGCTTCTACTCTCAGTCAGGGTCCTGGAAATCACGGCTAACTGCATTTTGTGGCTGCAATCCTGCCAGAAGTTGCATGCATATGGCCTGCTGCATTTGGCTGATGCCAGTCTGGTTCTGTTTAGACACAGCAGTCCACCTGCGTGCAGTGAACGGAAAGATCAAGGCTAAGATTGGTTTCATTATCAGTCAATGGTTTTCCTTTACTAAAATGTTTGGTGGTTAAATGTGACCATTGTCAAAAGCAACAGAATAAATGAAAGAAGTTGAGTCAAAAACTGTATCCGTTATGGTGTAGATGGCGAACTTGACACCGCAACACATTCTCTTGACCTCAGTTTTCCCCTTCTGTTCTTTGGTCCTAGGAGTGTCTTGGCCCTGGCCATTTCACCTAGTCCAGCTCCATTAATCCTCTCATTACACATGTGGGGTAAATGTAGCATCCCATTGTGTCAATACTAAATTGAGTATATGCCCTACTGTGACTAGATTATGGAAACCCATCTAATGAAAACACAAAGCAATGTCCACATCTCCACTTTATAATGACTCTACCCACTGGCACAAGTTTTCCCTCACCATCGAGTAATGTTGTATCAGCCGCTGAAGTCCCTAGCTAACTAATCTTCCTAAAAGAAAAAAAGAAAAAAGTGTGACAACTATGGGATTAACTGACAGGGCTTAAAATTCCAAATACGTTTTACTTTCTCAAGACAATAATCCTTACAAAATAGTTTAAAAATGCTTCTCTAGTAACTAACTGAACAGCAGCATTAGGAAGAGTCTCAAAACACTGTGTCACAAATCAGTTCCATGAAAAATCGAACTAACTAAAGCTATTTCCATATGGACTTACTGAAGTTCCATGTATTCAAACGTATGTCAAATGAACTTAAAATTATTTATGGCAGGTCTGCATATAAAAATGAATTAATAACATTGTTCATATACAGATACATTAGAGAATCCCCATGCATCAACACGTAAAAGGAGAAAAATCAAAATATACATAAAATGATGATTGTGTTTTTAATCTAAAAAAAATTCTGCAAAAATGTGAGCAAGAGCAATGTTCAAGAAGTTTGATGGATCACCAGAACTCAACATTAATACTACATCCTAATAACATTTGTGGAAGTCTGAAAATACTTGGAAACCAATAAAAAGCTCAGAATCCACTGTGAAGAGCACATTACAAATAATAGGATGGGTTAGAAAAACAAAAATAAAAAACATTCCTTTGTTCCCGAGCAGTGCTGATGCCATTGACAGCTAGAACATAAAGGAAACATCAACCTTGATTCTATTGTTTATATTTTCATTTCTATCATTTATATTTTCATTTAGCAACAACTTCCTATTTTCTGACAACTCAGTAAATCTTACGCATTTTTTTTGCCTGACTTATATTCCCTGCCACTTTCTTCTCAACCCTATACCACTAAAAGACCACATAGTAGGGTTCCATTTTTCTCATATGCAAACATGTTGCTATGTCTCTGTCCAGGCATCCAGAGATAAGTTTAGATCCCAATTCACCTCGCCTGTATTATAATATATTGGCTCACTGCTAGACCATGAGACTTGCCTTTCTGTGAGGGCTTTTAAAAATATTTTGCTGAAGTATAGAAATAGGAATTATTTAGAACCAGACAACTGACAATTGCAGATAGGGAATGAGGGAACAATACTGAATACAATAAATAATTAAGTGCATCCTCTCTATTTTTACAGTTTGGGACAGAAATCTCTTAGTGCAAGTTTGGAATAACTGAGTACTTTTTATGCTAAAAAGTTTTCTTTCTTTCTTTCTTTCTTTCTTTCTTTCTTTCTTTCTTTCTTTCTTTCTTTCTCACTCATTTCTTGTTTCTGTGCTCTGCACTTTGAATAACTACATCTAATCCTTTTAATCTTCAAAAATTGAATGAATAGCAGATGGGCAACTGTGACAGCTGTAATATAATTTTTTAATTTATTGTAATATGTGCCTGGTTATCTTTTGAGAGTGTCCATTTCACTATTTTCTAGCACAGCCTTTATATTGCTTTGACTGCAGGAAAAAAGTTTTATAGGCTTTGCTATAAGAACATCATACTGACATCTATAGCAGCTGCTGTAAACAGAGCCTATTCATTTTTGTTATCTTTTCTTTTAATTTCAGCACATGGTTTCTGGTTTATCATGATTCTTGAGAAACTCATTGTTGACACATGAACAAGCTTTTCTCAGCTATATTTTTACCTTTAATTATATATCCTTTAAGAGGGGTAGCCGTGTTAGTCTGTCTACAAGAAAAACGAGAGCCCTGTGACACCTTAAAGACTAACAAATTTGTTCGGGCATAAGCTTTCGTGGGGTCCAACCCACTTTGTCAGATGCATGAAGTGGAAACTATGATTGAGAGGTATATATACACATGCCAGAGCGAAGGAGAGCAAGTGTTAACCAACTCAATTCAGTTAGAGTAGTGAGTTCACATCAGTTCATTAGAATGTGTGAACAGGGACAATTGCTTTTTGTAATGTGTTAACCATCCTGGTTACAAAAAGTAATTGTCCCCGTTCACACATTTTCACCTTCTAATCAACTGATGTGAATGGGCCTCATCTACCCTAACTGAACTGACTTGGCTAACACGTGCTATCCTTCGCTCTGGCATGTGTATATATACCTCTCAATCATAGTTTCCACTTCATGCGTCTAAGAAAGTGGGTTGGACCCCACGAAAGCTTATGACTGAACAAATTCGTTAGTCTTTAAGGTGCCACATATCCTTTAAGAAATATGTTGCACATGACTTTTGGCAGTGTGTTGAGGGACAGCTAGAGACCATTTCTCATATACATAGCAATGTGGAGACCACATGCATTGAAAAGAATTTAACATTTACATAGAATATTAAATACATTTAATTTATTTATAAGACCATAAAGAAAACATAAAACATGAAGGAAATTTTTCAAAAGGTCTAAGGGCTTTCGGAGCATAAATTCTACTGGCTTTCATTGACATTTTCAGTGGGACCGTAATTCCTTAGGTGCTTTTGAGATCTCCTCCCTGAAATTTGTAATAAAACCCAAGACCAGATTCTGCAACCTCCTGTGCCACTGAGTATGGCCCAAAAATTCAATGGAAATTCCATACTTCTGTTATGCAGGTGAAGAGAACATGAAACACAACATTACATGGGGGAAAATCATCTCCCATGCTGACCAGACTAAGATCTAGGTAGCTTACTCCAGACATACGCATAGAAAGATACTATGAAAGAATGACAAATGCTTGATCAGTTGGTCCATAAAGCGTATGTATGCACTGCATTTCAACCTTGCACCTGGGATTTATTACCAGCTTGTGCAGAGGTTTGAAAGTTTCTGTTCCTTCCAACAGTTTCTCTACCAGACGCACTGTTTTGAGAACTCGGACTCTCAAGTGATACAAAAACAGTTTGTCCTTCAAATGTAGTGGCTTATCTCAATGCTTCAGTACCTCAAGCACAAAACAGACAGTTTTATGGCAAAACTGACTCATTTTTAAAAATACGTAATGGGAGGTCAAAGGGAAAGTGCTTGTGTTGTACATCTGTAGGCCTAGGTCCTTTAACCTGTATTTGTAATCATATATTTGCTGTGACTTTAGTAACAGCATCAGGTACCTATGGCTTCTTCATGGGGGGACTTTGCATTTGTACTGGAAGGAAAGTGCTTTCAAACAAAGATATATTTGTTACAATATTGTGTTTGTTTGTTTATAAATAACCTTTGTTCCACACTTCAGAAAAATTCCTTATTTGTTATTTGCAAGAGAAAGTAGTACGGTTATAGAAAAACTGCTTATGATCTGTGAGTCCATTTTCTTTTAAGTCAACAACTTAGTCACTGTTAAGAGAATACAGATAGTGCCTAGTTTTTTAGACACTAGTTCCTACAGAAATATGCCTAACTTCAAGTGAGTCAAATCCATAAGACATAATTTTGTCTTTGTATGCATGAATGCAACATCAAACAACTTCAGTAAAAGAGTTTCATGCAGGGGACAGAGTATGGCATTTAATAAATGAATCAAGATCCTAATAGGGCCAGCTATGTACATGTGAGTTAGAACTTCAGGGGGAAAAGTTACCAGACACAGCTCTCTATCTGCTAAGGCTTAAATTTGTGACTTGCTTTCAAAATCTGGGCACTAGAAAAATTGCAGAAAGAAGACGTTCATTTTGTTAACATGTACAAAGTTTCCCATAATTTCAGTTTCAAGATTCTAAATGATAATTTCTGTTAACAAACAAATCCCCTAGGTATGGGCATGTGTATGTGCCTGGGGAAAGTAAAGGTGTCTAAAAGAGTTTCCATCATAGTTAAAGGTGTGCAATCTTTAAAGTTTCTTTTAGAACAGGATGCATTTTATATATCCCAAGCCCTATGTAAGAGATGTGCAGAAAACTACAGAAGATGTGTGTGTGTGTATGTACATATATAT
>ML685797.1:4958492-4974190 GCA_007922175.1 Pelusios castaneus
TGGCAGGATTTATCCCAAAGTTATCACGTGGCACACTGAAAAAATTATAAAAACTATTAAGACTTTTAAAAATAATACATGGATGAACTTTTAATATTGTTCCATTCAAAACAGTACATAAGGACATAAGAACAAGCACACTGGAACAGACCGATGGTTCATCTTCTCCAGTATCTTGTCGTCAGTGGCTAATGCCAGATGCTTCAAAGGGAATGAACAGAACAAGGCAATCATCAAATGACCATCCCTTATGATCCAGTACCAGCATCTGGCAGTGAGAGGCTTAGGGACACCCAGACCATGGGCTTGTCTCCCAGAACATCTTGGCTAACAGCGACAGGTGGAAGCTATCCTCCATGAATTTATCTAATTCTTTTTTGAAATCAGTTATACTTTTAGCCTTCACAACAATTCCTGGCAATGAGTTCCACAGGACAACTGGGCGTTGTGAGAAACAGTACTTTCTTTTGTTTGTATTAAACTTCTTGCTGCCCTTTAATTTCACTGAGTGACCCTTGGTTATTGTGTTACGTGAAGGGGTAAATAACACTCTCTTATTCACTTTCTCCACAGCATGAATGATTTTGTTATATCCCTCTTTAGTCATCTCTTTTCTAAGATGAACAGTTACAGTCTTTTTAATATCTCCTTATATGGAAGCTATTCATTAATTTTAATCAGGTCTTAATTCATCATGTTGGATTTATGTTTTGCAGAGGTCATCAAATAGTATGTGCTGTTATTATATTTATTTTATTTTATGATAGCAGTCACAATTAAAAGGTTTACCTTTTATGCACTGTCATTATTTTTTATTGTAGATATCAGAAAATCCTGTGAGATAGCTGTTGGTAAATATTGGCTTTATATGTGGCATATAAATTTATACATAAAACTTATGTATAAACTGCTCTACCTACCCCCAGTGAGATACATTAATAGTGGCCCAGATTAACACTGTTTCCTTTTATAAATTATGAGTATTTATAAGTTTTGAACCAAACAACTTTTGTGTCTACAATGCCAACAATAATTTGGCTCTTCAAATGTATTTTCTTGTTTAATTTTGTGTACTTAAATATTTAAATGTATGTACTTCTATTAACATTTTATTTTTATAATCTGCTATTAATAGTAATGGGTGCATCTACACTTGTAAATTAAGTCGCCTTAAGCTTGCTTAAATTGACTTAAATTACTCTGCGTCTACACTACACTTTCCTTAAATCAACTTAAGCAGGCTGCTTAAGTCGACTTAAGGAAAATGAAGTCGACTTTTAAAAACCTCATTTTAAGTCGACTTTTGGCTTAAATCGAATTTCTAAAGTCGATTTAAGCCTGTGTAGACGTGGAGCAGCCCTAGGTCGACTTAGAGCTCTCCAGGACTCCCCCTCTGCCCTCCCTGCCGGGGTGGGGGGTGGCACAGGGAGAGCCTGGCAGGGCAGAGCCTTGCCCACCCTGCCCCTATGCTCTGCAAGGGTCCCTGTCCCCCTTTGCCCCATTGTACCTAGGTACAATGGGGCAAATGTTGAGCCTCCTGGCACTTGGCAATGGCTGCCCCCCCTGCCACCGTGGACCAGTCCAAGGTCTCCCTAGCCCCTACAAGTTGACCAAGGTGTCCAGTGTGGACACTCTAGGTTGACTTTGTAGGGTCCTCCCCAAGTCAACTTAAAATTTAAGTGTAGACATGCTAAGTCGACTTAGCTAATTCGACTTAAATTAACAAGTGTAGACATAGCCAATGGAATCAAAAGCTACTCTTTTTTAATTCAAGGCATATAAGGTGAGCATACGTTGCTGGCAACCACCCAGAATGGAATGCATGAGAACTGAGGCTTGTAAAAAAACGGTATAATAATTTTGTTTTCCAAGTATTTACAAACACTGTATCCATCCTTTTTCATTCAGATATTTAATATCTTACTCAGACACACTATATAGCTATAATTTTTTAACTGTAAATAGCTGTACACATATATGAATATACTTGCTTGTAGGTTCATATCAATATTAATCTCACACAAATTAAAAGCTTAGAATCACATCATGCCATCATTTTTTAAATGCCCATTGAGAATGTAATTTTCTCCTGACAGTGCACTCTTTAGTCAATATTTTATATTACTTATGTATTGGAAACTTGTAATTCTTATACGGCCATGTACTACTATTTCAGAAAACCTACTGCTGAACAATCAGTGGGACCACTGGACAACTTTGTTTGATATATCACATGCACAGAAATTTAGGTATCTTTTTTAAGAAGAATAATTTTGTCTTGGCAATGTTTTTTTAAGTTACTAGAATCAAATGATAATTTTTTTAACTTGTTTTTTGCATGTCCAATTTCACAATGGAATAGTTCTTTACTGCAGAGTGATGAACACCTACATATAGAGGTTTATATTGGAAAAAATCAACAAACCCTTTTAATACTGATATAATACTGTCCTAAGCTATTTTAGGCCTTGTACACACGAGCATTTTATCGCGCATTAAAACTCATTACCGCGCGATAGCAACAACGGCGTTCACACGTGCAACAGGGCTGTTGCGCGTTAACTGCATTTTTGTAGCGCAATACAAAAACCACCTCGATGAGGGTGGTAACAGCTAACGCGGAACAGCTGTTGTGCTTTTGCGCTTGTGTGTACGCTTACCGCGCATTGTCTGGCCTCCGGAAGTGTCCCAGCATTCCAAAGTCGTCCTCTCTGGTCTACCCCCCACCTGCTCTGTGGCCGTGACGAAACTGTCCCCGCCCTGCCCCGAAGTTATTCCCGGGATTTTCAAATTTCTAGTCTGTTTCACTTCCTGCTCTCTTCCTCGTGGAGTGTGTTTGGGCTCCGATCATCATTAGCAATGGCTGCCCGCCGTGGAAGATGCGCACCCCTTTGGAGCACGGCAGAGGTGCTGGACCTGATCAGCATCTGGGGAGAGTCCACTGTGCAGGCGCAGCTACGTGGCAGCAGGAGAAATTATGATAAATTTGGCATAATTTTCGGGCCATGTCAGAGAGAGGTTATGATAGAGACATTGTGCAGTGCAGATCAAAGGTGAAGGAGCTCAGAATAAGTATCACCGAGCGAAGGAGGGAAACCGCCGTTCCGGATCAGCGCCTGCTACATGCAGGTACTATAAGGAAATAGAAGCCATCCTCAGTGGGAGCCCAACAACCACTGCCAAGAATCCCGTGGACACTTCAGCCCCCCCTCATCCGGTGATTGCCAGAGCCGAGCAGGATGAGGACGTTGTTGAGGAGGAGAAGGAGGAGATGGAGGATGACACGGAGGAAAGCGCAACCGCGTGTAGCCAGGAGCTCTTCAGCAGCCCCGCTGAGACGTCCACCCAAGGCTTGAACTGCAGCGTGTTCTCTGAGGCGGCAGAGGGGGGTTCAGGTAAGTTTCTCCTTCGTTCAGCTCTGCTCCTGCTAAAATATCATTGTCTGGGGTGGGGGTGCTTGCGGGTCCCCGCTGTGCATGCTATTTACTCTGCATTCATTAGAAGGGCATCAATACAAGCAGTGATTGAAAAATAATCATCTGCATTTAGGTCAGTAAAGGTTTCCTCGATGTACCTCCAGAGCCTAATACTCAGATTAGATGGGAGAGCGTTTGTGTCTACGCTCCCAAAGATGGATACTCTGCCTCTCCAGCTGCAAAGCACAGCCCTGGGAACCATGGCAGCACACAGTGCAGCAGCATACGGTCCTGGCTTGCTACCGGAGGCATGTAGGAGATGTATTCGAGATGGCAGGGGCACTCTGAGGAGAAAGATATCTGGTTCCATCTGTGTGCCCTCTGCAGATTCTTAGCCCCCGGTAAACCGACTATTAGAACGTACCTTGTCTGCTTCAGCAAAGCGTAGTGTGTTGACCACCCTGTACCTTCCAGTGGAATGTGCAACTGGAAGGTTACATTGGTTATCTATGCTATGTGTTAACAATGTCTTTATTGTTATTTTTGTATTAGAATTGAGCTTCACAAGGCCGGTGTCTACCCCAGCTGAACGAATGAGGAACATTCGGCGGCGTGCTCGTAGAAACAGGGAGGATATGTTTCACGAGCTGCTGAAAGCAACACAGGAATCCTCAAGGGAGAATAGAGCCTGGAGAGAGGAATCCCAGCAGAGGAGGCAGAAACACAGGGACGAACTGATAAGCGTCATGAAGGAGCAAACAGAACTGCTCAAGAGCATGATTGCTTTGCAATCCCAGGCGATAAATGTCCGGGCTCCACTCCAGACAGTTCAGCCGTGTCTGCCTCCCACTCTCCGCAGTCCCTCAAAGCATTTCTTTGAAGGCCACCCTTCCCCCCGGTACAGGACAACATCCAGCCCCCCCCCCCCCCAGCTACTTTTATGAGACCCGGAGCTACACCAACCTGTAACCCCACCCCCACCTTTTAGGTTTTAATAAAAACAGTAAGAAATACTTTGAAGAATGCATTTATTTATACACATCATTGAAATGTTCCTAAGGTGCACCTGATGCATCATGGAAGTTAACTAGGGGAGGGCATAATTAAAATGCTCCCTGAGTGCCTCCCTTATGCGGGCAGCCTCTCCTTGTGCCACCCTAATACTCCTAGTGGCTGGCTGCTCGTATGCTTCCTCGAGGCGCTGTGCCTCCGTAGCCCACGTAGGGGAAAACTTTTCTCTCCTACTTTCACAAATGTTATGGAGGACACAACACGACGCAATCACGGCAGGGATCTGGTCCTCCGCCAAGTCCAGCCTCCCATACAAACAGTGTCAGCGCCCTTTTAAACGGCCGAAGGCACACTCCACAGTCATTCTGCAGCGGCTCAATCAGTAATTGAACTGCTCCTTGCTGCAATCGAGGTTCCCGGTGTAGGGTTTCATGAGCCATGGCATCAGTGGGTATGCTGGGTCTCCGAGGATGACTATGGGCATCTCCACCTCCCCCACTGTTATTTTTTGATCAGGGAAAAAGGTGTCCCCTTGCAGCTTCCGGTACAGACCAGTGTTCCTGAAAATGCGGGCATCATGCACCTTTCCCGACCACCCAGCATTGATGTCCGTGAAACAACCCTTGTGATCCACGAGTGCTTGCAGCACCATGGAGAAGTAGCCCTTCCTGTTTATGTACTCCGTCGCAAGATGGTCTGGAGCCAAAATAGGGATGTGTGTGCCATCTATTGCTCCCCTGCAGTTAGGGAATCCCATGGCAGCAAAGCCGTCCACAATCTCTCGAACATTGCCCAATGTCACCGTCCTCCGTAGCAGGATGCGATTGATGGCTTGGCACACTTGTGAGAGGGCTAATCGGACGGTGGTCCTCCCGACTCCAAACTGGTTTGCAACGGACCGATAGCAGTCGGGAGTCGCCATCTTCCATACAGCAATTGCAACACGCTTCTCCACGGTTAGGGCTGACCTCATGTTGGTGTCTTTACGTCGCAGGGCAGGGGCCAACTCTGAGCACAGTTCCAAAAAGGTTGATTTCCGCATTCAAAAGTTCTGTACCCACTGCTCGTCATCCCACAGCTGCATAACAATGCGATCCCACCACTCGGTGCTCGTCTCTCGCGACCAGAAACGGCGTTGCACGGTGTGCAGGTGATCGGTGAAGGAGCTGAGCAACGCGGTGCTGTTGCTCTGCATGGCATCGATCAGCCCCTGCTCCTCGGTGTCCTCGTCTGACTCGGAGCTCATTGCGTACTGAGCAACAAGCTGAGATGTATTCAGAATGCTGAAGGCGACAGTGGAGATCAGAGCAGGATCCATG
The DNA here is from genome assembly GCA_007922175.1 of Pelusios castaneus. NCBI lineage: Eukaryota > Metazoa > Chordata > Testudines > Pelomedusidae > Pelusios > Pelusios castaneus. The sequence continues at coordinate 4,964,239 of ML685797.1, forward strand.
CTGTCGCTGTTGTGATTGATTGCAAGTGGTGCGGTGCGTCACTGCAATGTTGAAAATAGGCGCGAGTTGCTATTGGAAACGACGGAGACGCTAGGGGAACACAAAGCACCATGGGAAACTGACACTTTACCCATGGCGCTTTGCGTTCCTTTCCTTCATCCCATGATCCATAGCGCCGATTTAGGGGAAAATGGAACGATGGGATAGGTGCCCAGAATTCATTGCGCTCAACCGCGATAATGCATGTAATTTTGTTGCATTGCAGGGAGCAACGTGTGTACGCGTTGTCCCGCAATAAAGGTCACGTGAGTTTTATAGCGCGATTGCCTTGTTGCGCTTTAATCTGATCATGTGTACATAGCCTTAGACATTGAAACAGCTTCTTATGAAGCAGATGAACATTCTGACACCTCCTTTTTCCCAAAGGGATTACATTTTGTGAGTGGGGTGTTTAACAAACTCCTTCATTGTCCTGTGCAGAAAGGTTCCCGCCCCCCACATCAACAAGTACTTCCAATACACCACCCCTCTTAGTGCTCTGCCAACTAACCACAATTTTGCTTTTATATCAGGAGTGCAGTTATTTCTGGGTGCTGTCCTGTTCCCCTTTATTGCACTCCATTGTTGGGAATGCAGACACTGCACAAAAGAGAAATGTACAAAGCAGAAGTAAACTTGAAAAAATGAACTTGTACTTCATAACATATTATAAATCCTCTCCTTTTACCACTGGATATTATTAAATGTGTTCTTTTGTTGCTTGGACAATCTCAAGAATATCTGATGTACTACATTATGATGTAATTGATGGCTCACAGGACTGGTAATGGGAGATAGAAACTTTCATTTTAAATTACTAATAATTATACAATGGCCTAGATCAATGGTGAATGAAAGCTTTTTTAACCTGATTGTGGTTCTGTGGTCTGTATGAAAAGTTTTGGTGGTCTCTGCTCATTTCTCACAGGTTAAAAACACAGATCATAGCAACCACTACCATAATTGACAGCCTTGCTGGCAGTCTGAGCAGAAAGAACAAGAAATGCATAAGCCATGGAGACTAACTCCTCGATCAACCCTAGAAGTTGTCCTCTAGGTCTAGGCTGAAGCATGCTGCTGGGAGGTACAGAAAATGTACACTTCCAGTACCTGTGCTTTATCATATTTGAGAATGAACAGACAATATCTATCTGCAATGCTGTGAATCTAGCACCTTTCCTACACACTAAAATCTCAATTTTTCTTGTTATTAAATTCCAAAATAAATTTTTCCAATACACTAAGATCTGAACATCAGCTACTGATTGCCGAAGAGTTATTTATCTTGAGGGTTTTCATTGCAGATAATACAGATCCAAAATAAACACTTATTACATGGAGCAAGCAGAATGCAAAAAGTCTTTTGTATATGGTCTTTTGTATTCTGAATCTGGTATGAAAATGTATTATTTTGTTCACAGCATATACAGCCACTGTTGTAAAGAATGGCAACATGCTGTGAAAGTATTCACAACGGAAAGTGCATTCACACAAATCGTTACCAGATTGCTGAAATATGAACTCTAAAGAAGGCTTTGATCCCACAGCACGTCAAAGACCCCTATCATGCCATTAATAACCATGTTACTGAAACCAAGCCTAACAACATTTCATAGTTTATTGATTTCTTACAGCTGGTTCCATCTTACTTTACCAAGAACTTATTTCAAGTGAGATTATTGTTTTGTTTTAAAGATATAAATAAGCGAACAGATAAATATCAGCTATTCCCAGAGGTCATCTGCCTAGAAATGGATGAATCCAGTGTTAGAACAGAAAAACTGACTTGAACTCAATCCTTTCTAAGGACCCAAACTTTTAGAAGATTCATTTTTCTTGAGAAGAGTCATTCCAATAGCCTGAAAAAGTGACACAATTACTTCAACACACTGCTATCTTCCTCTTAAACTTCCCAGAATACAAAGCTTCCTCCATCTCTGTGGCTATCCTCAGTCTCCTACTTCCCTGTACGGAATCACAACTGAGACCTCCTCTTTATGTTCTCACCCTCTCTTTTGGATCGTGAGGATCTACTACTTTCAACACTTACATTCTCCAGTATTTATCACATCCTGGGAATAGTACATTGAGGAAATACCATAATTTATTATATTTAACAGCAGTAAAAAACTAGAGCCCAGTAGCCAACACCTGCAATGGATGTTTGAAGATTGTTGAAGGTGTATGGAAGAGGGAAGGAGAAATGGCAGCTGATGGGGTAGGGATGTGTGTGTGCAGGAAAGGTTGTAGATGACTATTAAGAAGGAGAGGGATCACATGAAGTATCTCCTGAAAGGTTAGAGACCAATCAAATTCCTAATTTTAAATAAACTGAACCTGTTTTTTAAGTTTGTCCAAGATTAGGCTGGTCCTGCCTCTTCAAATGTCTGATACAATATTGAAAAGGCAATGGCATAAGAACATATGGTCCATTCAACTAGTATATGTATGCTGTTGCTGACAAGAAAACAACCACATTCTATGACCAAGTACATGAATTCTTAATTAAATGTAGATGAATCGGTGTCAACAAAGAGAAAAGATACTTGATCCAATATTCTCAATTATGGATAATATGTTTTCTACAGAGGTTTCAAGTCAAATCAGTTTTAATGTAAGTGGATACTCCATTCAGAACAACAGAACATAAAGAAGCAAGCCAACAAGGAACAAGTAATTATAGAAAGTAGGTGCAGATCATGTTAATGGAAACTGAAGTGCTCATTGCAAGGTCTATATAGAAAATATTACTTTCTTAAAATAAGAAAGAAGTCAAAACCCTTCTCTAATACTCTAGCTAGGTATTAATATATCCAAACCATTGTAGTAACTGAACACTTCCTAAGGATCAAAAGATTGAATTAATAACAATTTCCTCTCCTCTTTCCTTTCCAGTTTGCAGAAAAAATCATTTGCTTTGCATTTATTTCTGAAAATAGTGAGAGCTGTAGCCTTTCTAGCATTCTTAGTAGCGTAAGTTCCACAGTTTAGGTCTGGTTCTTGTAAAAAGTTCTCCCTTCTATGTCCAAAAGATTCATTGGTCTCACAGAGCAATGTTGTAGAAAGTGTTGTTGGGAAGGACTTCTCTCAACAGGCTTCCCAACCTGCTTTTTCTAAAGGATCTCCATTGTGCTGGATGAAATGGGCAAGCTAAATCCCTCCTTCCCCCAAGTGCGGTTTGGATGAATTTCCAGAATCTAACTCCTACAAGCTCTTCCCAAATACTGTTTCCACCCACATGGTGGAGGGCAAAAGAAACTTGCTGGGTCTGGAAATCCTGACATGTCCTCTGTAGCCTTGGCTGTAGTGCTTTGTATGGTCTATTTAAAATGCAGTTGAAATAAAAAGGTGATGCCAAAACATGATGCCAAAACATGCCTAAAATATTATAACATATGTGCCAACTGCTAATGTTGCTGGAGCTACATAGCCAATATCATAATAGTATCAGAGAACTTAATACAATACAAAAATGTAAAATACAAGCCAATGGAGTCATCTGTCAGTAACAAAAAATGAAAATGAGATTGAAATCAAGTACGAGGCCTCCATTATCATATACTTGTCCTATATATTCTCTCATAGGATTACATACACCTTCAGATAAAAATCTTGGTTAAACTGGAAGCAAAGTTATAAATATGTTTAGTTAAACGGGAAAAAAATCTTGAAATAAAGACAAATCCTTAAGAGGATATTATCTGATAAAGTAATATAACAGAAACAAGTTAGAAGATATGCAGAATTAAGCACCCCTAACCACTCTTAATCCTGCTACCATTCAGAATTACAAGATAGTGTGACCTGAAATTATAAAATAGCTTTATGCCTGTACCTTACATTTTCAACAACAATCAAATGAGCCACAATACCTGCAATAAATTGCATCATAATAGACGTATTTCTGCATTATATCATCCCCCTCCGTTTTGACTACTCTCAAAATTTGGACTATCCTCTAATTTACCCTCAGTTGACAAGACAGGATCCTTAACTCTGCAGTTTCACACTTTGTTGTATGTTGACTATTTTACATTTTTACTTCCAATGTGATATTTTCTTCCCCCTTCTAACCTATGGACACATTTATATTTACAGATTTCCTTTCATTTTAATGATGTTTTTGACTCTGAGAATTTCCTTAGACTGTTCTAGAGAGTGGTTTAATTTCCACCACATATACAACCTAAATACTTTCCATTGTCCCTGTATGGTTTATCAACTTTGTCGAAATAAGTATAATGTGTCTTATTAGGAAGGATGAGATGGTTGTGTATTTGTGTAAGGAGGGTTTTTCATATATGTGGCCATGTGGCATTTGTTCATATGTTGGGAAGGGAAGGAAGCACAGCTAAATATTATGTGAGCAAAAAGAAAAATGCAATGGCACTCAGGAAACTCACCGAATCCATGAGTCTCTTCTTTTTCCTTTGAATCCCCCTCCCCGGCTCCTCTCCTACATCAATTGGACAGATCAAAGGTGTACCCTACTAAGGAAAATGCTACTATGTGAAAATTTTGTTTCCTGCCTCATGAAGATTCTGTGGCCGCTGGCTTCTCCTCATGCAGAGTGGGGTGAAGTACGTGCCAAGTGTTTACCTCTACCTGTCTCTACTAGACAGAGAGCTGAATTATACTATCACACCGCCCTGTGGGTAAAAAGTTGAGGAGGCCAGCATCAGAGAAGCAGCTACTATGCTGGGATGAAATGGGCAAGAGCAATTTCTCCTTCCCTCAAGTGCAGTTTGGAAGAAGTTCTGTCTTTTTGGACATTCAGAAATGCCTTTAAATGACATTTTACCCATCCTAACCCTCCACGCATATACAAACTTATTATATAAGAGAGGAGTGGTAGTGGCACTGGTCAAGAAATGCGGGGAGAGATGTAATTTTTTCTCCTGCATAGTTTCTGAAGCAAAGAGCAGATGTCTGAGGAAAGTGTTCATGGAATGATTATTTCAATGAACCTGTCCCCTTCAGTACAACATTAGGAAAGTGGAAGCAGGGTAAGGAGAAAAGGTATGAAAAGATATTGACTGCCAGTAGCAGATAATTGAGTTAGGATCCCTGTCTGTTGTTGACTGGGGTTTGTCAAGCAGGAGAATAGCGGGTGAGGATGTTTATATTTTTGATGACTGTCTTTGCACACAACAAGATCAAAGATTTGGTTTCCCTTTTACACAGAAAATTAAGTCTCTGTCAGCCATTTGGCTAAATTTATTATTCACCAAGGCCCAAATAATCATTCTGATATTCATATTTCACAAATCAGTAACTTGCAAAGTTTGCACCTCTATTCTTTATAACTGCAAAACTAGTGATCTTCAAAAAATCAGATAAACCTCGCTAGAAAGGAATCACGAAGCCCACCTTTATCAAACTACAAATAACTGATCATTTATGTAGGACTTCTTGCTAACCACCATATAAAAGTAGGTGAAGGGACTGAATCCCTCTTTATTATTCACAGAACATCCTGATCCTGAATAAGTAACTAAACTCACACCATCTCTGGAATTTGGTTTTAGCAGTAATTCAGAAACAGTAACACGATATAAAATTAAAGAAATCTTCCTTGAATTTGGCTAGCTTTAGCGTTTTCCTTTGGGATATCTTCTAGCTGTTTTGTCTCTAGAGAGCCATTTTCACCTCCCCTACATCCCAGGAGGAATGAATGAGCAGCTGTATGTATCACAGATATAAGTAGAATCATTCAGTGTTCTAATATCTGATGTCATTGTGGGTAAACTGAAAAGTGCCATCACTTTGCTGCAAGTTAATTTTCCATCTAGTTTTAGCAAATGAAAGATTAGGTTAAAGCCCAGAACAACAACAAACTAGGTGTGGAATTCTAGCATGACCACAGGCAGAAAAATCTACTATGTGTGCTGATATATGTATTGGGGGAAATGGAGCCAAAGATGATCAAGAAGAATAATACTATTAATACTAGAAATTCCAAGAGAAGGAGATAGAAAAGAATTACTATTTTATCTTTATCTTCTATATCTTTAGGAAAAATAAATTATTGTTCAAGAGATACCAGGAAATATTCAGATATTGTGTGTCTGGAGGCTAAACCTTTATGAAATTACTTACAAACCTACTGGACAGTAGGCACTCCCAAACATTCCTCCCATGACAGAGAACATATTTTCCAGTTTGTGTTATGTAGATAAAACTCTCCGATATACAGTCTAACTAATTGAGTGGGCTGAACAAATCACCTGAAATGTTAAGTGGTCCTATTAAAAGATTCCAGGTCTGGAAGAAATCTTTGCTTTCTCTGGAATAAGATATTTTAATGAAATGGAATGGGGAAAAAGGGGACCGTGGACTACCATAATAAAATCTAAAATGGAAATTAGGAAGGCTCAGAAAAGAACAGAAAACCAAAGAAATGAAGATAAATTCTTGGAGTATAATCCTGGCTCTACCGAAGTCAATGGCAAAACTCCTCTTGACTTTGGACCAGGAAACATACAAAAGAAGTAATTGGTCTGCTAGACTACCTAGGAATAAAGGGAGCAACCAACGAGGATAAGGATATTTCCCTGAAAGTAAGATAACTTTATTACAATATCATTCATGAGAGAATCCAAGGTGGTTGGAGAAGGTAGCTAATTTTTTCCCCTTTTTAAAAAAAATTATAAACCTTTAAAAATTGCTGTGGGAAATTGTGTAAACTAGCGGCCAGCAAGTTTTACTTTGCTAACAAGTAAATTAGTTGAAATGATAATTATAAAATATCCAGATGAGCAAGATATGATGGAGACAAACTACCATTATTTCTTTAAAGAATAATTGTGTTTCTCCAACCTATTATTTAAGGGAGCAAACAAAAAAGTGGATAAAGGAATACTGGCAAACATTTATTTAGACCTTCAAGAAGTCTTTAATAATAGCTGCTGAGGAGGGACTTCAAGTAAAATACGGAGTCCTAGGGTAAGAAATAAAGTTATGTCACTGATGAAACCAGTTAAGTGATAGAATACAAAAACCAGGAATAAAATGGTAATTTCTTAGCATGGAAGGAGGTTAAACGGAATGCCCTAAGGATCTGTATATAATTGGTGCTTAGAATATACTTATTAATGGGATAAAGGGGTAAATAGAGAGTCAACAACATTCGCAGATAACATATTTATTTAGATTAGTCTAATCTAAAAAGTATTGTGAAGAATTTTAGGAAAATCTAACAAAACTAGGTATTTCACAACTTAATGGTAGATGAAAGTTTATGTAAATAAACGCAAGAAAAAATTAGATATTACTTATACACGTTGGTGGGTTTTCTATTTAATACATTCACTCCAGAAAAGAGATGTTGGTATTTATTGTGGAAACATAAATGAAAACCTCTGCTTGAGGTGCAGTAGAGACCAAAAACAATATGTTAGATTGAATTAAGAAAGAGATAAAAACCTGAAAATATTACATTGCCTGTCCATAAATTGATGGCATGCTCTCATCTGGACTACCCTCTTCAGCTACCCGTCTTAAAAATAACATAGCAGAAACCAGAAAGAGATCATAAAAATGATTAAAGATACGGTAAATATAGCCATATGGGGAAATATTAAATACAACTGAACTGCTTTGCTTGGGGAGAATCTTGCTGTCACTGAAGTCAATGGCACCATGAGCAGGGCCTGAATGAGGAGATGAATAAGAGGCAGCATGACAGACTAATGCAAAAAAAGCAACGTGCAGAAAAAGTCAAATGGAGAAACTTATTTATTCTTTCTCATAATATAAGAACCTCTAACGTACTACAGCATCTTGCATGATACCTCTGTCACTACAGTCATCTCACTATTAATTCCTTCTCATAATACAAAGGTGCACACCCAATCCAAAAGAGAACTTTACAAATTCATCAGGAACCTGTGGAGCTCACTGTCACAATATATTCTTGGGACAAAGAACTAAGTAGAATTAATAGCACACATGAATTCTAAGAATGTTATCTGTCACTACACTGGAGTAAAAATGTGTAAGAGATATCAATACTCAGATGTTATTTTAACTATCTTAATAGATCCCAAGCAGCAATGGCAAAATAGTTCCATGCTATTTGGGGTTGATATAGGCCAGATGTTCTGTTACCCCCAGCACCTATTTGCTGCTCTGTATTTTGGGGCCATCATGTGGCTTGCCCACCATTCATGTAAGGTAAAGTAGCCTCCAGGCTGCTCTAACCTACACTTTGTTGCAATTGTCCTTTAGAAGTTAACCTGGCATCCTAGAGCAGCCAGAACACAGCATACTCTGTCTTTGCCCCCACCATCTCCCGAGATATTTATCTAACCTGTACTGGCTCTTTGTGGCCTAGGGCATCCCTAATGGCCAGGTGCTTCCAGCAGCAATATTGTTCCTTCACGCCACTGGGCAGTATAGACTTGCACAGAAATCAGACTCTGAACCCTTAGCTCCTAAGTTCCAGCAAATCCCAAAATTTCAAGGTAAGTTTCAAGATAAATTTCCCAAATTTCAAGATAAGTTATGTTGGTCACTCTGTTCCACATAATTTGCTTTTTGTCATCTGCCCTGTATTTGCATCAAACACAGATATCTCTACCTCTGTTTTTCTTGTCTATTGCTTAGCTATTATACATGCTTTGCTGTCTCAACATTATGTTTCAATACTGATACTCACAAAAGTTTCAACATTACTCGTAAATTTTAGGGTTGTTTATTATTAACATTTATTTGTAGTGCAGCAGGTCCCGCAGCCACTATGCTACTGTATATAAAGAGAGGGCTCCTGAGCTGAACAGATGTCAATCCTTTTACTGCTACAGTCAGTTTACATCTACATATCTGTGGCCCATGACTGTATTCTAGTTCTCAGATAATAATATAGAAGTATCTACGATTAGGATGCCATTAGTACGTTTTGTTACGATTTCTATAATAATAAATCCTCTAACTCTAGTTGGGCATGATGCTATACAGTCGAAAACACAAAACAAGGTTACTCTCACAAAGAGTTTATAATCTTAAATTGGACCAAAACCAGAACAAACAGGGTGTGAGTAGGACAGTGCGACACAAGAGGTCATTTATTGTGTGTGTACAATGTGTAGCACAATGGGACCCTGCCACAATATAAATGTTTAATAATATTATTAATAATTATAACAAGAGAAGAAAGACAGCATAACTGGGGGCACAGCTACTTATTGTAAGCAGGAACTAGAAACAGAAGACAAATTGGATTTCATGCTAGAGACGTTTAAAATATGTTGACGTAGCTACAGATATGAAGGATTTCAGTCCTAGTAGAAGTGAGTCTTAAATGATCTGAATAAAGAAGGTCATCCCCTGGCACACAAAAACTATTCCAAGAAATAGGGCAGCATGGAAAAAGGGGGGAAGATAGTGTGGAGAAACAAATTCAGAGGGTGGTTAGACACAAAGTTAGGGCAGAGCAAAAGGAGTAGGAGGGGAGTAGCAAAGAATAAAGTCAGTGGTAAGTACAGAAGCAATGTTGGGCAGACTCTTGAAATTTAGGGATAATAGTTTAAGCTCAAGCAATGGGATCTATGTCACAAATCCTGAGGAGTTCAACAGAGTGTGTGGAAGGGAGTATTCTGAATTGAGAGAAGCTGAAGGTGCTACTACTAAAAATAGAAGCCAAATCAGTAAAGTGCAGGGAAGAGCTATTTACAAAAAACAAGGATCAACTGCAATGAAAAGAGTAGAGAGAGAACAAAGAAGTGGATTTTGACAAGGTGGAAGCCATTGACCTTAGAGCAGTTGAAGTTCAATGGTTGGGTCATTACCAAGAGGTAATTATAATAGTGCAAGTCAACACAGTGGCAGTAGTGAGTGTATTTGAATAACTTGGAGAAAAAGGAGGAGTTAAGAGGGAGTAGTAAATGGTGCAACAAGGAAGGGCAAAGGAGAA
>ML685797.1:4974200-4994200 GCA_007922175.1 Pelusios castaneus
CTTAGAAATAGAATACATTAAGCTATTAGTAGTTTTGTGACTTACTCTGTGTGCTTTTTCATATTACATAATGTACATACAAGAGATAAAGATTTTCTGCTGCCTTGCCAAAACCTCTTATAAATTTATAAGGGATCTGCTATGTTGGAAAAATATACGACAGACCACATAGATATTTGCAGCAACATTTGCCATACTGAATTATTTTTGTCAACATTTCCAGGACAAATCCCCCTTTTCCAAGGTTTATAATTCACCCTGCAGTATTTTCCACTTGTAATTTAAAGGAACTCAGTGTTTTGCTCCAGGAGAAGTGAGCAGTGAAGTAACATGAAAGTTATGAGTTGAATGCAACAGTTTTCTGTCAGCAAATGCTGATATGACACAACTGAAATGTTCTGCAGGAATATATTGACTTGTGGAGGTATTTGATGTGATATAGTAAAAAAGCTTCACTTCAAAAAGGTTATAATGTTTTGTTTGTTTTAATAAGGCTGAACCATTTTATTTAGACTTTTATAATTTATAACATAAAACAAAACATGAATGTCAAACCTGTAAAAGGGAAACAACATCCTGCTAAGGTTGTGTCAAACTTTTCAATACAAAATAGTTCAGAAACTTCTTTTCATAGGTAATTTTTACATTTCAACTTTTTATTCTGATTCAGAAGAACAACAAATTTCAAAATGTTGGAATTTCCCATAGAATGTACATTCTGTTTTCTGATCAGCTCTTGTTATGACGCTAACTGAGACCTCAGAGTTATGGCTGGCACTCAACATTACTGTGGGTCTCCTTTCCATTGTCATATGGCTGAAATTTGAGACTGAGATATGGTCTAAGACTCTGGGATCTAGGAATTCAAGTTATCATTTTGGCTCTGACAACGTCTCTTTATCTAAACTTAGGCACATCAAAACTTCCACCTTCCCATTTATGTATCTCATTGTGTTTCATCTTCCACATCTATGTAGCCGGTATAATGATAATAAGGGTTTTTTTTGAGAGTTGGTGAGTTAATGTTTATAAAGTGACTTGAAGACTAAAAGGGCTAAATATTAGCCCTCACATTTCTCAAGGGACAGAACATGGAGGGACTGCAACAAGAGCGTGTAAGAGGAATTCGGACTAACCAAGGAGCTCAAACAGTCTTTCAATGAATAAAACCTACATTTCCAGCTGCATCTAGCCAGCTCTGCTGGCTAGTGCAAGACCAGAGAATGACCCTGTCCTCAATCTGCCATTTAATGGGTAGTTAATGTGACAATGCAAATAGAGAGCAACCCCTGTGCTCTTAAATGGAACCATGCCTTGTACATGGGAGGGATAAAAGTGCGGACTGGAAAAGTCTCCTTTCATCCTCTTGGACTTGTGTAGGGCTGGGAATATTTGAGCCTTAATCTGCCCCATTACTAGAATCTGATATTCAGTATTCATTTTTCTGTAGAGCCTAGGTTTTTATTCAAACTTAAAAGAAATATGGTAAAGACTACTCAAGTATGTGCACCCAATCTCTGCCTTGCCTCTCGTAAGAAACAGAACAGAAAACACCATATTGAAAATTTGTCAGCAGAATATTTAAATTTGAAAAGCAAAAGACGTAGCCATTATATCGACAGCTCTGTGAGAATCTAACAGGAGGCCAGTTGGAGAGGTATTTGTTCAAATGTCTTGAATGAAGTATTACAGGTCAATATACTGTACATTATAGCATTATGGATTGGAAATAGCTGTCTGATTAGAAAGAACAAAATGTACATTCTAAATCATATTTATTGCAATTAGGGATGTAAAAGGTTAACCGTTTAAATGGCAGGGAGCTGTTTAAATGTTTTAAACAGCTGATTGCCATTTAAACTGGGGGGAGGGGAGCAGCAGCTTGGCTCCCTGCCAGTGAAAACATCTGGGCAACTCTTGCTGGTGGGAAAGCACGGAGCCCAGTGAGTGGATGGGAGTGGCAAAGCTCAGTGCCAGGGGAGGGGAGTAGCTGCAGCTGGGCTTGGCTCATCATGAGTGGTGGGAGGCATGGAGCCCACAGAGGGGAGTAGTGTGAGGTGTGAGCCATAGGGGAGACGTGATGGGTAGTCACAGGGCAGGGAAGTGTGGAGCCCTGTGGGAGGGGTGAGCTACAGTTGGGCTTAGCTGAGCTCCCTGCAATGAGAGCTGCCCAGCTTCCACTGCAGGGGGGAGCCACATTTAGGCAGCTCTCACTTGCCAGGGAGGATCCAAGACCAGGATGGCTTCCCCTCTCCCCTGCCAGTGTTCAAGCATTTAAATGTTCTATTTTTAGAACATTTAAATGGATTTTTAATTAAACTAATTTTTACATCTCTAGTTGCATCTCAAATGGACTGGCACAAAACTGTCTCTACCCCTTTAAAGGTTTGGGCTTTATTATAGTTATACAAATGTAATAACAGCACATAATACATATATTATCATGGGTTCTTGTTTCAATATTCTACTTTATCAGTAACCCAGTTTACTGCAAATAAAGTAAAAGAAAAGGCCAGTCCAACAAAGGCAGGGAAGTAAGTCAATCACCTCAGTAAAAACCTACTTACTATTTTAAAAAGTAAAAACCTAATTACTATTTTAAAAAGGTAAAAACCTAATTATTATTTTAAAAATTTTTGTTGCTTTTGTTTACAAGTAGCGACATAAATAATATAAAACTTGCATATATACTGTCTTCCATACAAGCACCCCATGATGTTTTTTTTTAGAGTTAAATAATTATTTAATGTGCATATTCTTTGAGACAGGGAATGTCTTCTTGTTCTGTTTTTGCACCTGGTACAGTAAGGCTCCTGGCACATAACTGGGGCTCATAGGTACTATAATAATAATAAAATAATAATGAAGATAAGTCTAAATTTTAAAAAGCAAAAGGAGAGAAAAGTAAGAAGTAAACTATAAATAAAAGGACAAGTTTTCAGCTAGCTTTGGGATGAGGAGGAGGTTATCTGGCCTCCCCAGAGCATAAGAATGGCCATACTGTGTGAGAACAATGGTCTATCTAGCCCAGTATCCTGTCTTCTAACAAAGGCCAATGCTAGGTCCATAAAAGGGAATGAAAAGAACAGGTAATCATCAATCCCATTGCTCATTCCCAGCCTGCGGCAAATAGCAATCCCTGCATATCTGGGCTAATAGTCACTAATGGACCCATCCTCCATGAACTTATCTAGTTCTTTTTTGACTCTGTTATAGTCTTTGCCTTCATAACACCCTCTGGCAAATTCCACAGGTTGACTGTGCACTGTGTGAAGAAATACTTTTGTTCATTGTCTTGATTTTACACATCTCTATCATATCCCCCCTTAGTCGCCTCTTTTTCAAGCTGAAAAATCTCAGTTTTATTAATCTCTTACCATATGGAATCTTTTACATTCCTCTAATCATTTTTGTTGCCCTTTTCTGCACCTTTTCAAATTCCAATCTATCTTTTTTGAGATGCTACAACCAGATCTGCACCCAGTATTCAAGTTGTGGGCGTACCATGGATTTATAAACAGTCAAGATAATAATTTGTCTTATTATCTATCCCGTTCCTAATGATTCCCAATATTCTGTTAGCCTTTTTGATTGCTGCTGCACACTGAATGGATGTTTTCAGAGAACTATCCACAGTGACGCCAAGATCTCTTTCTTGAGTGATAACTAATTTAGACTCCATCATTTTATATGTATAGGTGAGATTAGGTTTTCCAATGTGCATTATTTTGCAGAAGATGGACAGGAGACACGGGATTTTGTTTAACTAGGCTGTAAATTTATTCTTAAATATCAGAGAGTATGCAGCAGATAAAACTGTAGGTAATTCCATAATCATATACATATTCCTGGGGAGGAGCTCTCGACCATCCTGGCCCCAAGCTAACCCACTGCTGGGAACCTCACCACTCCTACCCCTCAAATGAGGATTAATGGGGTCTATATAGAAGCAGGCTGGCTCCCTCCCTATCACAGCAGTCATAGATGCCCTGACCTCATTCATTTCCACTCCTTTAAATATCTCCTTTAAATCCTTTACTATTCCATTTTTACCAGATCACCATACCCCAGCCTCCCAGAGTACCTAACTGGACATCTGCCCCTTGTTAACACTTCATCTTGGGCAATTTGGCAGTGAGGGAAAACATTTCTTCTCAGTTCCAGAAAGGAATGAATAGAGCAATGGCCACAGCTGGTCATGTCAAAACCTGGTATTTAATTACTTCCGTGGGTGGGCAGTGCTCTACCTGGTCCAGATCAAAGAGTGCTTTTCCTGCACCAGCATGGACCTAATAGTTGCCCTTCTCTTCCTGTCGGGAAGAAGGGTCAGCATACCCACTCTGACCTGCTCTGAAGTTGCTGCAACAAGTCACTCCAGCTATTTAGTCCTTAGAGGGTGCACACTCCTTCCCCTACAAGCCAGACAATGGCCCCATCATTTAATGCATGGTAAGGTCACTCTATGAGGCAAAGAGTGATAGGCTGATTTAGACAAGAGATCTGCAGAGGAGAAGCCTCTGATATCAGCAGTAGCAAGGCTGTATATGTCCTGAGACACTGGAGATAGGTGATCACAGAAAAGAATGGGAGAACATGGAGAGTCCCTGGGATAGGCTACAGGAAGTCTATACAGATTCAAATAAGGTTAATTCAATACCAGATACTGAAATGGAGTGTCAGTCAAGTTATCTATGGATGAGGTGATGTGGTCATGACTTAGGAAAAGTTCTGCACAGGCTAAACGTATCACAGAGAAGAGGCATTTGAAAAGGACATAGATAATGCAGTCGCAATAGTAAATAGGACCAAAAAAAGCATGAACAAGAATTTCATGAGAGGTGTCTGAAGATGCTAAAATTACAGACTGTAAGGATATAATAGAATATCATGAATACAGGAGAGAGAAGAATTGAGTTTGGGCATATTCCTATGCCCCATGAGAATGATTTTTGTTTGTGAGATATCCCAATTATTTTTTTACCTTGAGTGTTCTCCCATACAGTGAATGATGGTATCTCCTCTCTTACCCTTTCTATTCAAAGTATATTTGAGGCTGCTGGACAGGTATGTGAGAGGTTATGTGATCACATACATCAAACATGGTTTCTAACTCTCCCGCAAAGCTGTACTGGTCTGGCGTAGTAGAATGAGTGACCCAGTGCCTATGTGAAGCTTGAAGCTGGACAAAAGCTTCTGGCTTTGGTGCAAAACAACCAAAGTTTAATAATGTTGATTGGTCATTAGTAGGGGTTAAAGTAGGCCGGAACGCACAGGAGCGGCATTCCGGGGCCCACAAATTCAAGGGGTCAGCGTTCCGGGGCCCCTAACAATAGAAAAAGCAGGGGGAATGCACGTTCTGCTCTGCCCTGGCCTGGGAGCTGGAGCCAGCCTGGGCTACTCCTTCATGGAGAAACAGCCTCAGGCTGAGCCAGTTGGGAGCTGCCTCCTGGGTCCTAGTGCTGGGCGGGTTCCCTCTTTGTGTGTGCTGGGCTGCCCAACCTGCATAGACATGCAATCCTTCCAGCGCTAGGACCCAGGAGGGAGCATTTGACTGCAGCCCAGCACTGGAGCCCCTGCAGGAAAGGAAAGGGAGGGAAACTATGTGGGTCTGATCAAGGGGACCCTCAGCATCCTCACCCGCACCCCTGCCAGGTGAGGGGGGGATGAGGCTACCCAGCTCCAGCCAGGGGCTTGGGTCCCAGCTGCAGCAGAGGACAGTAAGTGATGGGGGCCGGGCCGCGCCAGGCCAGGCCTTCGGGGGGGGGGGGGGGGTGCGTGGAGGTGGCAGTGTGTGAGGCCAGGATCAGGGGGAGGGGCAGTGTGTGAGGCTGGGATGGGGATGAGGGTGGAAGGTGCAGCCTGTGAGGCCAGGATCAGGGGGAGGGGCAGCGTGTGAGGCCAGAATTAGGGGTGGGGGGTGGCAGGGGCAGAGTGTGAGGCCGGGATTGAGGTCAGGGAAGTGCAGAGGGGTGGAAGGGGCAGCGTGTGAGGCCAGGAGCGGGGACAGTATTTTTATGGAGCGATAACCGATGTATATGGTACTGAGAAGTGGTTGCAAATGCCAGCGTGGGCTGAGGTCTACACATGCATGAAGGGGGCCCAGAGATTAGGAGGGTTCCGGGGCCCACCAAATTATACTTTAACCACTGGTCATCAGCAATCAGAAAATTGGAAGAATGTTTTCCAAAGGGGGTAGCCATGTTAGTCCAGTTTCAGCAAAACAAACAAGGTGTTCTGTGGAAAGACAACAGAGTCCTGTGGCACTTTTAAAGACTAACAGATTTATTTATCGCATGAGCTTTCGTGGGAGAAAATCCCACTTCGTCAGACGCTTTGAAGATAGGAAAGTTACAGAGTGGGAGGAAATAAAATGCAGGGGAGTGTATGACATTTGCTGTTACAGCCTGACCTGATGCTATGTCATACACTCCCCTGCATTTTATTTCCTCCCACTCTGTAACTTTCCTATCTTCAAAGCGTCTGACGAAGTGGGATTTTCTCCCACGAAAGCTCATGCGATTAATAAATTTGTTAGTCTTTAAAAGTGCCACAAGACTCTGTTGTCTTTCTACAATAGACTAACACGGCTACCCCTTTGGAAGGTGTTCTGTGGCACTTTTAAAGACTAATAAATAAATTTGTTAGTCTTTAAAGGTGCCACAGGACTCCTTGTTTGTTTTGCTGGAGAATACTGTCTCTGCAGCCCTAATTGAGGAAGCACATCGGGCATTTGCATTAAACATTTGTAATCCACACGTTGTTTTAAATCCTGGGCTACTCATGGAAGCTGAAGCACTTTTTTTCCCCACCTGCACCTCAAAAGCAGGCTGTAAATTCTCCTTTTGGATACAGACTTAGTTTTCCATGCTTTTGTTAATTTGAGATGGGATCACTCTAACGTGCCGTACAGATATGTGATTACACATTGAAAC
The DNA here is from genome assembly GCA_007922175.1 of Pelusios castaneus. Lineage (NCBI taxonomy): Eukaryota > Metazoa > Chordata > Testudines > Pelomedusidae > Pelusios > Pelusios castaneus. The sequence goes on from ML685797.1 coordinate 4,981,133, forward strand.
TAAATTGTTCTATACATTTATTAAAGAATTAAAATGGTGCACAAAAGTTTTCAGCTTTTTATAATTTGTGACGTGCCTAGAGTTTGATGTGTACTAAAAATGAAATAATATGATTTATTGATGGCTGAGATTTACAGGTTTTCAACCTCAGTCTGTTTTTCGAGGTGAAAATGAGCACTTGCACGAAGTGTTAGTATAAATATTAGCAATCAGATGGCCAGCAACCTAGTAGTGAGATGTCTTTCATGTACACAAACATCTAGGGAGCTGTGTAACTATTAATACTTGTCTGCAATTCAATGATGGCATCAAAATGCAGAGACAAATTTTTGTGCTCACTGTACTGTGCCTAGAAAAAGAGTGGCCACTTTTAAGACTCTGGGCCTATAATATTAAATTTACTCCAACTATAAAGCTCAAATACCAAAGGTTGATGAAACTGAAATTGTTTAAGCAGTCTTAATATAGTGAGAAAAACATCCTTAGTAGCAATATGACTGCTTGAGTTCAATGATTTTGTAAAAGACAGGAAACTCCTGTGTTCTAAATTTATGAAAAATTATAAAATTGCACTGCAGAAGACTCTATGTGTACACAGTGACCATATATGTTTTAAACACATAATATACATAATAAACTTAAAAGATAGCATGCTGCTATATAGAACCATTTAGTGAAAAAAATGAAAACCTTGGCTGAAGGCTGAGAATTCACAGCAGAAGTGGCACAAAGTTTTCACTTTGCTTCTATAAAGATCCCACAAAACCCCACAGGTTCCTACACACTTCTATAAGCCATGCTCTGGGGAGCTGATACTTTTCTGTTTCAGGCAACTCAAATCACTATATCTCTGGAGTGATCTTTTAGTCAAGAGAAAGCAGAATGAATTGTGTACATGTAACAACTGCGGTTGGAGTAATGCAAAAAGAAACTAACAGCTGATTCTGGGCAGGAGATGTAACATTTAAATAACTAAATAGGAAAAAATCAAAGGGTTGGAATGTTTGTAGAGTAGAAGAGCACGAGTCTAGAAAGATCAGAAAAATGATGAGCAGAGTAGTGGCATACTAAAGGATAGAAACGACATATAAAATAATAATACAAAAATGGTAAATAGGAGAATATGAAATTATAGGGAAACCTTACAAATAATAAACAATATCAGGTAGAGCAGAGAAATATTTTAATGACCAAAATCTGATTATTATTTCCTGTTTACAGTGGTGTCCACAATGAGTTACACTGTAAAAACTTTAAGAAGGCAGCGATTCCTCCAATGATTGCTTATTTGTAACATGATCCAAAACATCAGTAAAAGTAATAGACTTAATGGTAGGAAAACAGTAAGATGGAACATTGCACTCACTGGATTTGCCTCACACTTTCAAATGTTTGGCAGTGGGAGACAGAGCCAATATAATTTCAAATGCTCATAGACAGATTCTATGTTTGAATATGATGATATAAAAGGTCAACCATAAACTTTAAGATTCTATCAATTCTTTAGGTGGTACTCTTTCAATTTCAAACTAAAATCAACTATAAAAGAAAAAATACAATAGCCTATTGTCGTGAAGCATATTTGACCATTATTTTCCAACCTTTTACTAGGCTAAATGGATAAGAATGTGAAATGAAATTTTCAACAGGCATGTGATTAGGCGAAACAGTTCTGATGAGTAGGGTACCTTGAGATCTGCACTGCCTATAACTTCATCGGCTCCATTACATGTTTCTCACCTATTTAATAAAACTTGATACATCTCTGTTAATTGAAGTGTTTCCTTAGTTTATTTCCTTATACTCTATATCAAGTCTTATACAGTGAGACCTGCATCATAGAGGTCTCCTGGAAAAGAGTAAATGGAGGTGGATCATCAGATGGGGCAATGCAATAATATAAAAAAATGGAAGATGGAGGACTGGAATATTATGAAGTTAAAGAAACAAGAGAATGAAAGGCATTGAAACTGGAATGATAGGTAACCTACTGTAAGTGGTGTGAAAGCATAACAGTAGGGGACTGGAATAATCAGATATGGGAACGACCTAACAATGGAATGCTTTCAAACTGAAGCACCTCTAAAGTGAAATGATCTTAGAGCAGAATAATCACATTTGCCTCTGGGAATAAAATTTAAAGGTTGAAAAAAGAGTCTGAAAAACTAAAACTTTGAGGTTTATGCAGATGGAACTACAAAAAGAAAAGTTCCAGACTGAGCAAAAGTGGGAAAGGTAAAAGGAGTAGGGTGGGGAATGATGGCAGAATACAAAGGGGAAAGGGTGACTGAAACCATGCATAGTTGAAACTCCTCTTCTTTCATTGGATAGAATTAGAGAAGGCAGAAAGCTGACTGTATTGGGGTATGCTCAACTTTCTAATTTAACTCAGCTTCAGTTATTATTCTCTTCCATTCCAGAAAAGTTCCTTCCTCTTTCCTCACAGGCCCCAAATACAACCTTCCTAGCAAAGAGAAATAAAAGGGTGTGGTTCTATACAAGAATGCATTCCATTCCAATCCTAAATGCAGTAGGGTACTAGTAAATGGTAATTGGGCACTGTTGTTTACTGGATTGCCTACATAAATACATTCTTTAAGAATACCCGACTTTTGTTTCCTACTCTCCCATTTTAAGATCAGTGCGTGATTCAGATTCTAGAAAATCCTACTGATATTAAACCCATTAACTCCAAGAGTCTGGATTTGCTCTTAAGAAGTAGACTATTTTTGTAAGTGAATTCAGGCTGTTAATTCAGTAGGACTGTTATCATCGTAAGAATTAACACTTTACCAGTGCTTGAATGGTGATCGGGGGAAGTGATGACAACTCCCTCCCATGAAACCCCAAATAGTAGGATGCTTACTTCCCATTCTTCTTTGCCAGCTTTCTGCCCTATTCATCTGACAGCAGTGGGAATTGAGGGAATGGCATAACCACTCATTATCCTTTATTCAGGAACTGCATTTTTTTCAGTCTTTCAATTTTTCTTAGAAACCTGGTAACTGTTTTTCTGACACTGATGTGGAAAACTTTACAACTTGAATTTTTCCCTCTTTCCTCAAATCTACACAGTTAAATGGAATTTCATTCAATGTGATACACTGGCCAACGTAAGTATACATGGAAGGCCAACACGTGTACAAAGTTTTCTGCCATTAACTCACAGCAAACCATACTGCCATACTCAGGGCCAGATTATCAAAGGGTCTTAAGCCCTAGGCCCCAGCCAAAAGGGGGCCCCAGGCTCCAGCCCCTAAAACCCCAATGAAAATCCACAGGCCACCTGCTCAGCGCCAGCAAGGCAGGAGTGCAGACACTGTGCTCCCACCCTGCCGGTGCTGCGGAGGAGGAGGAGCGGGCCCTGGAGACAGAGAGGGGTGAGGCTCTGGCTCCCGCCTCACCCCTGGACCAGCTGGTGCAGCCTGCGCTTCAGCCAGCGTGCAGCTCTCCAAGGCCTGTGTCTCTGGGGGGCTGCTTTGGGCCCTGTCACGCCGTGTGCCAGCCAGCCAGCCAGCATCCACCCCCCCACAGATTGGCTGGAGCGGGGGTTGGAGAGGGAGTGCCCTTGGGCCCCATGGCCCCCCAGCACTGGAGGGGGGGGATGGGAACAAGGCAGGGTCTGGCCCCAGCTCCTGCAGTGGGGGGGCAGGCCAGGGCCCCTGAGCTGGTTAATCCAGCCCTCACCATACTCATACATAAAGTCACAAGAGGTGTGGCCAAGCTAGTGAAAGGCACAGGATCAGTTATGGACCTGAGTTTGATGTCCAGCTGCACTCTTTTGCTTCAAGTGAGGCATTACTGAACAGCAATACTACCTCTAGTGGAGATAGGGGAAGTAAGAGCATGAAGTTGGTTCAATAAAGGTCCCTCTAATCCAAGGATGTCAAACATGCGGCCTGTGAACCTCTTCCATCCAGCCCATGACTGGGCTCCACAGGATCACATTCTCTCCCCATCAGAGAGAAAGATTGTGTGGTATTGCATACCCAGTTTTCCGCGATACCACGAGAATGTCATGTCTCGTGACATCATGGAGTGCTGGTTATGCAAGACGGCGCTCCGCCTGACCATGCTCTCTCCCTAACAGAGAGAGAGAGAGAGGTATCGTCGAGCGCAGTTTTACATACACAGAACTCCACAATGCCTAGTGTTTCTATCTATGGTATGTGTGGCCCACTTGAACTACATTTAAGTTAAATCTGGCCCGCCATAGAAAATGAGTTTGACACCCCGGCTCTAATCAATTAAGCAATTGTGTTCACTGATTTCCAAGTTACTTTCAAGCCCATTCAAATTTGAGTAGGAGGATGCTGGCTAAAAGATGTAGTGTTAAGTTAGGGAGAAACAGAGGACCTTGAAGGCTCTGACAATGATGTTTAAGACCTCAAATTTTAACAGCAAACATAAAAATACAGATGTTTCAATGCTCATATTGAGACCAGAAGGAATAAAGAATAAGCAGTGCTATCAGCTCTCTCAGTTTCACCATAACTAACAATGGGTGCATCTATACTTGTAAATTAAGTCAACTTAAGCTTGCTTAAATTGACTTAATTTACTCTGCGTCTACACTACACTTTCCTTAAGTCGACTTAAGGAAAATTAAGACGACTTTGTTAAACCTAGTTTAAAGTCGACTTTAGGCTTAAGTCGACTTTCTAAAGGCGACTTAAGCCAGTGTGGATGCAGAGTAGCCCTAAGTCGACTCTAAGTCGACTTAGGGCTCTCCAGGACTCCCCCACTGCTCTCGCTGCTGGGGGGGATGGCACAGGGGGAGCCTGGCATGCCCCCCCCACAGGGCAGGGCAGAGCCCTGCCCATCCTGCCCCTATGCCCTGCCAGGGTCCCTGTCAGGCTCAGCCCCCATTGTACCTTGGTACAATGGGGCAAAGGCTGAGCCCCCTGGCACTTGGCAAGGGGTGCCCCCCCTGCCACTGTGGACCTGTCCCAGGTCCACCTAGCCCCTACAAGTCGACCTAGGCATCCAGTGTGGACGCTCTAGATCCATTTGGTAGGGTCCCCTCTAAGTCGACTTAAATTTTAAGTGGGGACATGCTAAATTGACTTAAATTAACAAGTGTAGACATAGCCAATAAGTGGTATGAGCTTTCATGGGTGTGGTCCTACTTCATCAGATGCATGAAATGAAAGTGTTAGCACATCAGGTGACTAAATAAGAACAGAGAAGGGTAAGTCACAAGGTCAGTTCAGGCTTTTTCAACAAACCAAACCAGTTGTTTTGATTCAAACAGTGTGGAACAATAGATAAGATGGTGAGACTGTTAAAAGAGGGGGCAATTGTCTTTGGTAATATTTCTCATCTATATCTCTGCATGCATATATTCACCTAACGTACTAGTTTCCATTTCATGCATCTGATGAAGTGGTATCACACCCGTGAAAACTCATGCGATAAATAAATTTGTTAACCTTTAAAAGTGCCACGAGACTCTGTGTTGGTTTTTTCCATGAGATTCTCAATATTCATTGAAAATAAAAAGTAAATTTCTAACCCTCATGGTTGTGGAGAAATGCTTATAAGTACCTAAAATATAAACTAAAGGCTCAAAAACCAAAGACAAATAAAAAGAACAAAAAAAAAAAGAATCTGATGAATACTGACAATCTCATTAATTTCGTCCCGAAATATGATTTTGAATGCTTGCAGTTGATAATACTGAATATGCAAACAATTAAATAACTAAAACAATTAAACATGCATGTATTACATTCTTTTGCTGTTTAGTTTATGCGTTATTTTAAATGATCTATGTTACCTTGCCTTCTGGCAAATAATAAATGCTGGACGAAAATACCAATAAAATGTTATTTGCACAAAAAATGTGCCCAGCCTATGTTTCATATTACACTCAAGAATATATTCAGCTTTATTGTTATGAAAACATTGCTGTGGTGGCCAGGCACATGACTTCTTTATGTTTCATAAGACACCTAGGGCATGAACAATAGCTACAGTACCTGATTCTTGCATGTCCTGCCCATTGATATTACTTTCCTCACATATTATAAAAAAAATTAAACATAACAGATTCCCTGAAATCCAACTAGTTTTAACTTCATTTATTTAGGCTTTTTATTGCTGCTCTGCAGTTATACACACATGGTCTGAACCTCTTGTCACTTGTATTAGTAAGAGCCAGGAACAGACTTCAGTAAAAGGAGAAGGAAAGAAAAAGGCTATAGAGTCAATCTCACTCTCTCCCCGGCCCAGGTCATATTCAAATATTTTATATATAGTGGAACAGCTTCAGCAGGAGAGATGGAGAAAGCCATCCCAAAATGTCCTACAGCCTGGTGGTTAGTGTACTTACTCAAGGGGGAAAAAAACCCCTGTGTTCAAATCCCAGCTCCAGAGCAGCAGCTTCTCCTGCTGCTTGTGACTAACCTGATTTTTCTTCTTTTTCTGGCCAAAACTATACAGGAAATTAATTTCAAATTAGATTGAATCTGCACTTTTTTTGTGAATAAACTAGTTGTGTGAAAAAATTTAAACAGGTGAGGCCCTGATCAGTGGATTCCATTGAAGCCAGTGGTGATCTGAGTGGACATAGCTATCCATCCATGTGGGATCAGGGCCATAAAATGAAATCTCCCATAGAATTCAATGGGAATTTTGCCATTGACATCAAGGGGGTCAGGATTGTATCTTCTGTCCTTTCTGCTATGCAATATACAGATCATGTGTCATATAATGTAAGTTATTTTTTCCAATGTTGATTAATAGAATTGTGGCTTACCACCTTTTCTAGCCAAGGAGACTGTGTCTGCTATGTTTATTTGTCCTTCTACAGTGACAGTGGCAATATGTACACAAATGTAAATGTAGTTTTTAGCATGATAAGAAAAGATTGCAGAGTTATGGCAGAGATTTTTGTATTTTTAAATCATTTCAGAGTCTGAATAATAGCAAAGCTTGTGTTCTTCACTTCAATATATTGGACCACTTATATGGACTTTAAGGCTACTTACTTTGTATGTAATTTTATATACATAATTGCCATTTAGTTTAGCTTCTCTTACAAAAACTGGTACCTTACCCTGCCCATTTTTCCCACTTTTCTCTTTGAATAAATGTCATAAAAATTTTTATCCAAACACATAAAATGCATATACTACCCTGATAAATATTCTTGGCACACACGGTATCAGTAAGTATTATAAATAGTATGTCCAACAAATATACACAGTGCATGGAGGCTATTATACCTATGTGATAAAACATGGAGCTATATGATACATATATCTATCAAAAACCCTTGACCACTTCATCATCTCTCTGCCTACTATTCCACATCCACAAGTCTTAATCTAAAATTCAAACTGTTGAGTATATCCAAAGAGATGTCATTCATTTCTAAGTAAACCTGCCACAGAAATATTTGCTCTCCCACTTGCTAATTACCCTGGCTCAAGGCCCAAGACAAGCAGAATTCAGTACTGAGTCACTGACAGCTTTTTTTAATATGTAAAAATGTAAAAAAAAATTAAAATCTGTTACTTTGTATTCCTGCAAATCTGAAATTTGTTGATAATGGGCCTAGAATCAGAGTAATTTCACATTTGGGAAGAGAAGGAAGAAACAATTCTTTGGTATGCTGATTTAAAGGAAAAGGTAATTATTGAAAGAAATAGAGGTGTCGGGAATGTTAGAACAGCAAATACGTATCCACACTGTTTTTAATAAAAATATGTTATAGTATATAGAAGATTTATGTTTAGGTGTCACTGTTCACATGTAGCCTACAAGAGACTGGGTTTGGAGCTAAATAGGGATAGAGATTGGATTCAATGCTGTTGATATCTGGTGAGCTGCTGTCACAAAATATTGGCCTGAGCTAAAAAAAATAATAATAAAAAAAAATTCACAGATCAAATCAGCTGCTTTCATGGGATTTTATGCAATCTTTCACTGGACCAGAATGAGAAACTATGGTGGTCATGCATACAAACATTTCCGGTAACTAAATAACTTTACGTCAGCATTTGCAATGTTTCTTAGGTATTCTCTTTGCTTACGAAGTATAAGGAAACCTGCAAATACTGAAATCATAAGATCTCATTATCTAAGGCAAAATTGGAAACTGACCTTCTAGTTTTGGATCTACTCAAAACGAAAGCTGAAAGAGCAAGTTCCAATCCAGAGAACAATTTCTCCATTCCCTAATACAGCATACATAAGTAATTACAAACTACAAAGAATGCATTTGTCTGCCAATATATGCATATCCAAAGCACGCAAATATTGGCTGATGAATACACACCTGGCACTGTTTTACTGTGTTTATAACATGGCTAATTTTGGCTATTAAAACAATTAATATGAATCTACAAAAATAGAGATCTCCACTACAGTGTATTTATTTGATACAGCTACAAAATGTAACAAACATATTTATAGGTGCAAATAATTGAATGCTCTTGGCAGTGAGATAGCAATTTCTATTGTCTCCAGTATCTAGTATTTTCCAGTTAAAGCACTAGGAAGCTGTGTCAAATAAACTGTGTATGAAGTGATAGTTTTTACATTTCTGTTAGTCTGTTCTCCCTTCCCTTTTTCTCTTCTTTTACTCTCCTAATTCTTTCTTGTTCCTCCAGAATGTCTTTTTCTTCCCCACTCTCTGTCCCCTGATTCTCTTAACTAATGCCTGCCCACCCCGGCAGAAAGCATTGTTAATGGATCCAGCAGGGATTAGACACAGGACGAGAAGTGGGGGATGGGGAGAGGGATGTAAGAGCTCATACTTAGTAAGGCAGAAGTAGGTCTCCCCTCCATATCCATCTCCTATTAGATGAGCTGGAGGAAACACCTGGTAATGTTCTCTCCTCTGTCTTGTTTATTTAAATTCTTGCTGGGCTTTTTGAAAGTCTCTTGCCCCATTAGCTGCTGACAAATAAGTCTGTCCAATGACACCAGAAGAAAGGTGACCCATGGGGATGGGAGTGTGACATCGATGATGCCCCCAGCAGCCAGTGTTCAATGAGGATAAAGGCTAAGACCACCAGCACCCAGAAGTACATGAGACCTGGGATTTTACTGGTAGGCCTTGCTCCTGTAAGAGAAAGGATACATGAATTCTATGTGGACTTAGGTCCCCTTTGGTAACATCTGTCCCTCCTTCATGCATGAGGGAGGGCAAGAGAATTTAGAAGTGAGTTGAGAGATAACTCCAAATTATTGGTTATATGGTGGGAGCCCTGTAAACCCACACTGGACCCAGTTATATGCCTGGCACGGGAGTGAGCAATACTAAAGTCGTGACCTGTTGCTTAAATCCATCTCTGTGTCTGTTCTTTCACCTGTATGTCCTGATCAATGGGCAAAAGCAGACTTTCAAAAGAGTCACTGTGTCCAGTACTGATGCAATCAAATACTCCAGAGCTCAGGACTGGATCCTCTTATTGCCATTTAAACAAATTAATGCATTTGGAACAATTAGTGTTTATAAACATAATTCAAAACATTTGCTTCTTTTTTGCCTTTTTATAGTTATAGGGTAGCTACAATATGAAATATTTTTGCCATGACCATGTTTATACAACACAGTCATATACATACAACCAGAGACAAGCACAGATACCTTTACAGACTGCACACAATATACATAAACATGTCTGCCAAATGGTTACAAACGAACTCTAATAGCAAGTGTCATCTGTTTCTGTAAAATAGCTGTTTTTAACACACATGATCTAACTCTTGTTTGCTCTTTAAAGTTTTATTGTCTTGGCATTTTATACAGGAAGAGAGCATTAGCATACTCAGGAGAACCGCTAAAAGTAAAAGGCCTCAAGCTACCCACTGCATGGCTGATAGCATAAAGCATGGGATATAAAAACTTTTGTCTGATTGCTCACTTTACTTGTTTTAGAGTAGTGTTACTCTCAAGAGCATATATTCATGTTCTTTCTTCTTCTAGTTTTATTACTGCTTTTGTATTATTTAATACATTTAAAGACACTTCTAAAAGACAAATTTTTCCATTTTGAAACAGTAATGGTTTGGAACCTGATAAAACACAATGTTCACAGTGTCTTTTTCCCTCTCAAAGGTGATGCCGTAAATGTGTAATAAAATAATTAGATACATAGTAATAAACATTTCTACATGAGTGTGTAGACTCTTTTATATATCTATATATAGATATAAATATCTATATATATCTATCTTTCAAAATAAAACCGAACAACTCCAACTCAATCTTTAATCTATTAAGGATCAAATAACACAGGAGATGAAAAACAGAGCCTAATCTTAGTTATTAATATAGCTAAACAGCAGTATACTAGAGATTAAAACAAACATGAAAATGTCAAAGAGAAAACAATGGAAAAAGTGAAATCAGGTCAGGTATTTTAAATACAGGAAAACTGAGAACATAACTGTACATATTCCAGTATACATTTTTTAAAAATCACGCTATGATGAACTTCAATCTAAATCTCTTTAGATATCATATTCCTAATCCGTATATAAATAACCTGGGAAACCGTACCTTCAAGGTACATGTTTTACTATTTAGTAAACAAAAACTCTACATTTGACATCACTGATTAAGGCCAGGCATTTCCAAAGCTTCATACTATTTCTGAAATCCACAATACATCAATTTTTAATACTTCCACTCTCTCGGCTCCATTAAAAAGATGGTAGGGGAAAGATTTTAGAGTAATTAATGATATAGTTAGCTGCTAAATATTAATAGGAATCGTAGTCTTGCATAAAATATAACATATAAACCTTGCCAATACAGACGCACCAGTAATTAAAGTTGAATATGTAATTACACTGATTTATAAGACAGGAAAAAAGTTACTCTTTACTAGCTTCTATGTAAACTGTAGGTAAGAGTTAAGATTTGCATTTTATCGTTTATATAAATGGGCAATATCTCCACTACAGTTCATAAATGGCTTAGAGACTTGTAATTGTAGAGAAAATTACAACTAATTCCATTTCCAACATAAAAATTCTCATTGTACCTTACAGATGGAGCTACGACAATGACCACACACATATAGGTACATCTTTCCATAGCATCGCATATTGTATGTCTAGTAGTGAGGTAAAATTGGTATTGAATAACATTCATATAGTGGGGACCTAAACCATGGTCCTTAATATAAACAAGTAGATTTCAGTATCCATTTTAATGTTTAATTTTCAATTGTACAGTTTCAGCTTTTACTTACTTTTGCTTCAAAGAGTAATATGGAGTTTCAAACAAATGCATTTTTTTTTCTAAAAACTCTGCTAACCACTTACTTACATGTGAGGCTGAGGAGAACAGCCCGGACTGCTATTTCCATTACTGTCAATGTGATCCAGTGAACCATTGAGATCTTCATGGACTGCCTGCAGTAAGCCACTGGATGCGTTATTTATCAATCCTGGGTTACTAAGCAAAGGTAAACTACTCTCTGCCAGTGCAGCCTAGCAAAATAAATAAGATATAGAATTTTTAGCCCATGCATCTATAAAACAATTTTCATATGTATATAAAGGTATGCACAAATGCACACAGAAACTCACTTTGTACGGTGCAAACAACAATTATAAGTTTTTGTACCATTTACAATTATTTTCACGTTAGTTACAATCGAATCTACATTATCAGTTAACTACTTGTGTTGAACTATCAGATATACCATGACAGGCACCGTGCTTTCTGTCTTCAAACTGTTTCTAAATTTGAATTACACTAGCTCCTGTACCTTTCTACACAATGTATGGCCCCTTTGTAATATAGGCAGCTGCGATACTTCTAAAAATGACCAGAACTTAACTCAAAATAAAAAAGTCCTGACATTTGCCTCTTATGCATAAAAATTATATATTATAATTAAACTTTAAAGTTTTTGCCATGAGCACCATGTTCCCCAACACTATGATGTGAAATCATTTATGACAGCTTGGATAAATATTAATGCACATCCACATGCATTTGCAAAAGCTTCTATCAATCTAACATTTGCAGCAAAACTGAGTGTTCCAGATTTTGCCACAGGGTGTCCTTCTTGCTTCTTCACATCAAAAGTAGCATGAATTAGAACCGAGTCCTGTGGCACTTTTAAAGACTAACAGATTTATTTATTGCATGAGCTTTCGATAAATAAATCTGTTAGTCTTTAAAAGTGCCACAGGACTCTGTTGTCTTTCTACAACAGACTAACACGGCTACCCCTTTGGAATATGAATTAGAACTGTACTTCTTGCAGTGCTAGGTAATACAACTTACTTGGATGATACACCCAACTATTAAGTATGATCAAAATGCCCATATAAATAAAAATGCAGGGAGTTTACTTCATAATATAACAGTAAATAAAGTAGGAACATAATAAATACATGAAGGGAAAGAATAATTTAGTATTTTTACCTGCAAGCTTGCATTAAGAGCTGCTCCATAGCCTAAGCTGGTGGGTATATTTTTCACTAATGTTGGGCTTCTGAAAATAAATGATTTTTTAAAGTTTAAAGAAAGGCAGGGATGCTGGGTGGCGTAGTGGGTTAGTGCATTGGATTATTAGCTCAGAAAAACAGAGTTTCAAAATGAAAAATGAAATGAGGTTCAGGGATTTCAGTGTATTAGACCACAGTGATATATTTATATCACAAAACTAAACTATTTGCTATCATTTGACCCGCATGGAACTCTGCTCAAGAGAAAAGCCCAGTAGTGAAACATGAGGGTTTATTTTGATTTGGACTGAGATACTCGGGCCAAGGTGGCTTGTGAAGTTTGCACAGTGCCAGCCTTAACTAGGCCTGGATTTGAGAATTACACTTCCAGGGAGACAAAAGAGTTTACAACACTGACATGTTACTGTTTTTTAAAGATTTAGAATATAAAATTAGTTTAGGATGTCAGAGAATAATAAATTAACTGTATGTTTAAAGAATTATGAATTAAAAGTTAACAAAACAACAGAATGGACTGACATTTCTACAATATATATATCATATATATTTAAATACTTGTATTATACACTATGATGTATAGAGCTCTATTTCCAATAAATTTAAAGGTCTAGGGTAAACTGCCAC
>ML685797.1:4996700-4999200 GCA_007922175.1 Pelusios castaneus
ACTGCTTTTTGAAATGAAAATAAAACAGTTCACTTAGTCTGTGCTGAGTGCCCTTATCTTTCCAGACGTTGCTCTTTCTTCCAAAAATAGATGCACAGAACTAACATTTTTTTAGCTCCTTGTAGGATCCAGACAATGAAGTTGTTTGGACAGGGATATAGATGAACCCTTTTGTCTAAGTAAATAAACTGCATTTATGTTCTGACAGGATAATATTCACTTTACTTTCTTTTAGTTCCAGCTGAGTAGCTATGGCCCTCACTCCTGTGGCAGTTCCACTCTGTATGATGAGGTATGATGTGTACAAAAAGCACAGACCAAGACAAAACCCACAGCCTCCATTTGTTGCACAAGGCAAACAGACATTTTTCAAACTAATTAGCCAATAATATGCAAGAGAAAAAGTAATATAGTGCGACTAACAAAGGTGTTGATGATTGAGTGCTCACACTGTAATTAGTGTGTCAGGCCCTCATTTCTCTGCCAAGCCTCAGCTATTAATTGCACCAAATTAGAAAACTATATCAGAGGCAAAATTATTCTTTCACTTGTCATTTTGAGAGAGGGAATTCATTCCATTCAAGAGGCAGGTTAAAAAGAGGGGAAGCAGATACTAATCTGCTTATGTCATGTAAATAAATGTTCCTTGTGCTATCTGTAAGGAAACTGTGCTAGGCGTCTTTAAGCTGCTGGGGAAGAAGTTACCTTCCAAGTTGCTGCATTACGCCTGAAGTAAGCAAATGTCCGTGTAAACCAGCTGTAAATTTCATTAAGTGTTAACTGCCTGTCAGATGATTCCATGATAGCCTGAAATGAGACAAGATACATAGTGACATAAAATAATGGTTTACTAACTAGACTAGATGACACTTTCTCAACCAAGCCTTACTTTAAGCATTAATGAATTTTAATTTAATCAGGCAAAGTTAATTTTCTTTCTACTTACCTGCCTTATGAGAGTTGCATAAGTAAATGGAGGTCTGACATCTGCGTTTTTATAAAATTCATAATTTGGGGCAATTTCTATAAAACAAAAAATATTTAAAAATTCTGTACATTAATGCCACTGATAATCAGCATTCCTTAGTGTGCTTTACGATACTGTTTACTAGCATTTATGATGATTTTCTAGACACATTATTGACTAGGCAATACTCAGCTGGGAAGCAGACAAATCAAATTATATAGGAAAGAAAAGTCTTTTCTATGGTCCTTGACATAAAAGTAAAAATGAAGCAACCTCTAGTCAGTTGTTTAACGTACATCAACAGTGTATACCCAGCCATGCAGTATGCTTTACAGCAGCAGGGCCCTTTTAAAAATATATAATTTGAATATTTTCTTGCATGGCTGTACACTACCACGCAGCCATCTCCTTCCTTGCCTTCTTTTTATTCTTAGGATACAACCAATTTAAAAATCTGTCAGCATAGCTCTATGTGATTTTTCTCGGGTTAGCAAAGAACTAGTATGCTACAATGTACGTACACAATGTTAAAAAATGGTTAATGTCAGATAGTAGTAGCTACAAAATTTTGTTGTAGCAATTACACTGACCCTTTCAATGGCAATACATCTTCCTTTAGTATTAACTTCCTCATACTAAAAGAAAAATATTCTAGAGCACGTTCTTAGTTTTCTTTTTCCAGTGTGTATCTTTTGCCAACATTCACAGGTAGCAAAACAATTTCTTTCAAGACACGCACAGTCTGAATTCTTCTTTAGACATCTTTGTTTCTCTCTTTACCAGAACTTTTGCCATACTGTAAGTTTTTGAAATAAGAAAAAAAACCAGACCCTCTGGTCCAAACTATCCTACCTGATGACATGGGAATGTTATATTTGTCTGAATGTCGTCTTCGAATGGCTCCTACATTGGGTACGCTGGCTGGGGTGATTACAGAGGGTCCCTGGGTAATAGGGGTGACTGGGGCAGTTGGTGTAGTGGGAGTTTGAGGTAAGCTCTGTGGGGATGTCTCCAACATGTTTTTTGACATGGTGACGCTGGATACCAGATTTAGCTGCAGAGGCACCAGAAGGAGGGCAGAGAAAAGACAGAGACAAGAGAAAAAGACTTAAAAAGGTTTGACAAATGAGAGTGGATTCACTTCTACAGCTGTGTTGCTACTAATAAGCTGCAAAAGGAAGCAGCCAATCTCAACTAATTACAGGATAAAATTGTATCATAAGAACTCTAATTAGAGGATGCTGTTAGAGGTTATCTAATAATCTGCTGCAATGTTACTTAGGACTAACTCCTTCTAGTCCTAGCAGACTTCACAGAAAGTACCTTTCGCTATAACAGAAGCTAGTAGCTGATTATTGATGGACTGTGTTGTTAAACAGGTCTAGCCCCTGCCGAAGCAACAATAGAACAATAAGTATAATAAAAGATGTCATGTTTCACACAAACAAGTCTTAAGATATGTTGCTATTCTGATACTGCTGGAGTTTTTTTTTTTTCCCCCAGTCCCAAATCTCAGTTGAGAGGCTCCAGCCA
>ML685797.1:5001700-5009200 GCA_007922175.1 Pelusios castaneus
ACGTTTGGAATCAAAGCCAAATTGCTTTAAGAAGATTGTGTGCCAGAAACATTCTCGGTGAAAATTCAAAAACATTAACATTAAGGTAGTTTTATTAATATATACAGTATATACTAAAAATTAAAATTCCAAAAAGGGACTAAACTAGTATTAATAAGTAGTCTAATATAGAAATGTTAGAATTCAGTTAGACTAGTGAAAGCAAAAAATGCACCTAAATCTTCACACACAGAGGTGGGGGGATAAGCACGTGCCAACAGTTTCTTCATTCATCATCAGGTTATAAAGTGTGACCTCAAACAAAGATTTTCTTTGAAGTACAGGGAGCTGGAAACACAAGAGAGACTGTTCTGTCCTTTTACGTAAACATTAACCGGGTGTGATATGTAAGTGTTCTCTTTAAAATAGATTGTGTTTCTTCTGCCTGTGTTTCCTGGAGAGATGCAGATTTTCATGAATGCCCTGATAGTCCATGTCCTTTCACATTTTCATGAAAATGTTTGTACAATGGTTACCATTAAAACGTTTATATTTACTCAAAGTTACTATATCACACTATTGTGTATTATTAGTATAGGGGAAATATGGTAGAACCTTAGACTCTAAGTCTGCAAACTGGACCTGCATGAGCTGACCCTTTTTCCTGCATGAAGCTGCAATGAGTTTAATGGAACTTTATTTGGGCATAAGATGTGACTGCTGACCAGATTGTAGGATTCCAGCCATATGTAGCATTGCATGGTAATGGTGGGCAAATACTGACTTTTTAACAACCATCCCTGCACATGTGATACACTATCATATGTCTAACCCCGTACCCCTTACTGGAGCTAAAATACAAATCATATTAAAAATTTTGTTGAATTTGCTGCATGCGGCAAATTATTATTTTTAAGTAAAAGATTTAACAACAATAGCCTTTTTATGTGTACCTTCTGAATAATCTAAGTATTCTCCTCTGCAGTTAGGTGCCTTTCTACTTTTGCTTTCTACTGCTACAGAGACCACAGAACTTCAAGTTTTCCAAAGTGGGTTTTCTTTTAATATCTGTAAACCTATCAAAAATATATTCTCTCTAGCTTCAGTCTCAAGGCAGTGATTTGTGCACTTACAGTTGTACTTTGTTTAGTGTTACCTATGGTGTAGATTGGATAGATTTTGTAAAAGATAGCATTACTTTTAAAGAAACATACAATTTGACAAGCTATTGCATTTTACCTTCATTTTATTGCCATATTTTTCATCACACTCATTGTTTTCCAACGGTCACAAAATTGTTCATTTTCTTAGTCTGTTACATTCGCAGACCTATTTACTGTTTATAAAGCAATATGCACTTACAGGTTTTGGAGATGGCTTGGGCTCCGAGGGTCGCATGTGCAAGTGGGTCATCATTGCTTGAAGACGTTCACGTTCTTTAGAAAGCTGTTAAGAAAGAGTGAGATCAGAAGCGTTTTAGAAATGACTGATACAGCTATTTTATTGCAGTGATACATCTTATCATTGTGCTTGTCTCACTGAAATGATTCCTGCATATAAAAGTCTATGTCAGTAGAAAGTTATCTGAGAGGAGATGCAACTTTGGCTGGGGTGGGGGTGGGGGACTTTTATAGCCTTTCGCATGTTAAAAGGTCAGAGAAAACAAATAACACTTCATCTTTTTGTCAATAAGAGAATTGAGGTCACAGTTGCATCGACAGTAACAAGTTACTAAGATCATAAATTAGAAGGCCCATAGTGTCTCTTTAAAGTCCTGTGGACACAGTTAGCAATGGACTAGTGCCAACAGCTGTGAAGGGGTGAAGGGTCCTCAAAGCACAGTGTCTGCCAGGATTGTCTACACATTTCATCCTTTCCCACTGAGGTCCAGTTAGTGCCCCCTGCAATCTGCCATCATCAATCTAATTCAATAGAGTGACAGAGACCAGGCAGTGTGAAACGCTGAACTCTGCCACTGAGTCGGCATACACACTGCACTGGATCTCATTACAACTGATGGACCTTATTTTTCTATCAGTCAGACAAAGCAAAAAATGGCATAATTGGTCACACTGCAAGCAGAGTCTTCTGTTGGACTTTTACATTATGGCAGACCCTCCGTAAACTGTAAACAGTCCTTAAGAAACTCATAAATCTGCTTTAGAAAACATTTCATGTTCTTTACCAAACCTGTTTTTATTTGGATTCATGACCGATTTTCATATCATTCCTATACAAAATATTTATCTTTTCAGCTTCTAGTGATCTTACCAAATTAAAAAAAAAGCCCAAACCTCTAGAAAAGTGTTTTAAAATGTAGAATATTCTGATGAATTATAAATATATACAAAGCAAATGATCTATTGTTTTGCACAGAAAAGCTAGAAAACAAAACTCAGTGCTTAGCACGCTTGTGGAAATAAGAAAGTGGTTAACACTGATGTTTTCTGAAGAGGTTTCTAAAACTTTCTTGCAAGAATTTGCTGTTGAATTTAATTCAAATGTTATAGCTAAAATAAAAAACTGAGAGTGTGTTAAAGTAGACAAACTGGAATAGCTCATAACAGAGAGCAACAGCAAATAGTAGGTTCTATGCTAGCTGTACTACCGTGGATATAATTTGGACAGTGCATCTTTAATTAAAAGCACACTTGCAACAGGGGAGGAAAAAAGTTTCTTTCTAAGCTTTGTATTATTATATGCATGATGCTTCAGACACAGGCCATTTGCCATGATGTAAAACCTGAAGAAAAAAGGTCAAGACGACCCAACCTTACGTCTATAAGCTCTGAGCTTTGAAAACAACTAGAGCTTCATTTGGGTTGGTAGTTCACCCACATCAGGGGGAGAAAAAGTGACATTATTATACTTTCTCATCAATATTTTTTTTTGTTTTTGTATTAAAAGACAAAAAGAACTAAACACCACTCATTTTGTAAAGAAAAAAAAACAAAAAGTGGTACACAAAATATGGCCATGTTATCTTAATAACTTCATTTACCAAATGTTAAGAAATCTAAATAGTTCTATATCTTTCCTCTGCAAATGCATTACTTATTCCCATATAAACACAGCAAAAGAGACAGGACCAATCCCAGGCTGTGAGCTTGCTGCTCAGCAGCATTCCATTGTTCAAATGACTCCAAACATGGTGATAACGATGAATACTCCTGTGGTGGCAACTATGGTAACCCTTTCCTTGCAACCCACAGTGGTGGCATGTTTGAGGAATTAGTATGGCTGTGACTGTCCCTGAATGCTGGTGATCTCTGGCTGCTGTACTGCCTTCTCAAGCCTTTCAGTTCACGTTACCTCTGTGTCAGAAGACAGAAGCAGCACAGAGGAGCTGTCGATCTAGGCACCCCTGTCAGTGGTCCTTGACTATAGTTGAAGATCTGTCCCAACATCAAGCAATGGTTCTGTCACTGTGAGGACCCCATAGGGAGGTCTGCCTATGCCAGGACTAGAAGATGGGATCCATATATATGTATGCCAGTGCTTCCTCTTGGAACATTAGCTGAGTATCAAAGGCTATGTCTACACTTACTAAAATTAGTTTGAATTAGTTAATTCGAACTAACTAATTCAAACTAATTTTAGTTAGCTCTAATTAACTTAATTTGAACTAGAAAAAATTAGTTCGAATTAGCGATTTACATTGATTTCAATGGGCCAGTTAGTTCGAACTAAGCAATTAGTTCGAACTACCATGGCCACATTGGTTAATTCGAACTAACTAGTTTGAATTAACCCTTAGTTCGAATAGGCCATCGAACTTATTAGTTTGAATTAAGGAAGCCCTTAATTCGAACTAATGAAAGCCTAGTGTAGTCATGGCTTAACTTAGTTCAAATTAAGCTTCCTTAATTCAAACTAACTTGCCAGTGTGGACATAGCCAAAGCAGGGCCATCCCATGGGGGGAGCGGGGCCCAGGGCCAATTGGCCAAAGCGGGGCCCCCACCCCCCATGCAGGAGGGGAGCGTGGCGGGTCGACTGGCCCGCTCTACCTCCCAGGGAGCTGCCTGTTGGGGAAGCAGGAGGAGCCAGCTCAGCCCTAGGCCGGGGGGCCGCCTGCCCGGGGGGATGCAGGGCCCAGGCCCGGGGGCCGACTGGGGGGGGTGGTGGTTGGAGCCGGAGTCGGCTCCGGTCCCAGGACCGGGCCCAACTCCGAGCCCGGAGGCCGGGGCCGCCTGCGGGGAGGAGCCGGCCATTTGGGGCAGGCTGGCCCAAAGGCCAGGCCCCATGTGCTCCACCCCTGGGCCTGCCTGCTCCGCCCTGGGGGTGGGGAAGGCTGGCCCAGGGGCCGGGCATAGCCCTCCTGGCCTGCCCCACCCCACTGCCTTCGGCTCACTGCTGAAGGCAGTGGGGCAGCTGTGGGAGGAGGGGCTGTAGCGTGCATGGGGCCCATGTACTCGCGGGGCCCGGGGCGATCGCCCTGTTCGCCCCCCCCCCCGCACCCCTTAGGGATGGCCCTGAGCCAAAGACCCTCTACTAGCATTGATGAAGACTCTCCAGAAGCTTAATTGCTAAGAGACTGTGCACGGCAGGCTAAATACTATATGCATAGTGAAGCTATTCTGGTGGCTGGAGTAAAACAAAACAAAACAACTGATAAACCCTGCATTGCATGGATTTGTTATATTATTTAGCATTTACACAGTGCTTTATATATTCAAAGTGACATACACATTAGTAAGGAATTCCCCCAATATTAACTACCTCACAAATATATTGGTGCCCCAATGTATAGATAAGAAAACTGAGAAATGAAATAGGATAGATGAGTTGACCAAGGCCACGCTAGATGCCATTGTCAGAACTGAGATTAGGCTCAATCCACTAGACAATGCTGACTTCAGAAAATTGCTATTAGTTTGAAAACACGAAACAAAAGGTTTTAATGAGGACTCAAACATTCTAAGACCCTTTAAGAAACATCAATAAATCTGAATCAAGAAACACAGGCCTTTTATCCTACAGTCATTGAGACAGGTGCTTTAAAGAAAATAAACACTAAATAGATAGCATAACCATGTAACAAACCTGTATTTCTAATTGCTGAACCACCTGCATTTGCACCCGACACTGAGCGGTGCTTCTGTCATCCAATGCATGTTCATTGTTAAGGTGCCTAGTAAAGAGAGAAAACACTAATAAAACATAGGATTACAATGAGCATACTTTCTTTATTAATCAAATTTGCTCATTCTGGGGATGAGACTCTCATTCACATCAATGGATATTTTGCAAAAGATCTAAATTGAACATGCCTAATGTAAAACTATGTAAGATAACTATCAGTGCTGTGAAATTTTTATTTTGATCCAGAAAGTGTTTCCATCTGATAAATGCTAGGGGCCCAATTCTCCTGTGTGTTCAGACTGCACCACCCTGCCAGCACAACGCAACCCTTAGGCCAGGCTAGCTGTCTACTAACAGATTTCTCCTGTGAAAGGTATTCTTGAGTGGCACAGAGCCAACATAAAAGTGATTTCTTTGCCAACCTCCATGCACTGCTGCTGGCCAGTACAACCGGTCCCAAGCTGCTGCAGTGTCTCCTTCGGGTTGCACTGAATTAGCCCTCATGACACTTTCTTTATCTGCTCTTCATTATTATTTTTTAAACTGGGCATCACAAATACTAAGAACCAGCAAACAACAGTAGAACCTCACTGATTTATATTAGCAATCCCCACAAAGAAGTCTGAGAACACGATGGAACTGATGAAGCGCCACAATCAAGGATGAGCAGGAAAGGGTGAGGCAATGGGAAATGCACAATTTGTATGCCCTACAGAATGATTCCTCTCTGGCAGCCACTTAGAGGGGGGGTCCCAGGATGTGACTATTGAACCAATGTGTATCTGAAATCAAATTTCCTGTATTGGGGAAAGAGCACACAGTGACCATGAGCAGGCTATAAGATGGGCACAGGGTAGGCACAGGAAATTGTGTCCCTTAAACACAGCTAGCCTGGCCGAAGGGTTGCGTTGTGCTGGCAGGGTGGTGCAGCCTGAACACACAGGAGAATTGGGCCCCTAGCATTTATCAGATGGAAACACATATGTGCCCGCACGGCACAAAACATAAGTAGCCCTTCCCTCCAGGATTATGAAAGGCCCTGCATAGAAAAGATTTGGGGAGCAGGACAAGGAGGAAACGGAGGCAGCGGCCAAAAATGTGGATTCACTGGCTAATTCCGCAGCAGACTAGGGTGCAAGAGCTGTGGGACTATTGTGCAGAACTGTGGCCATAGCTACTACAACCTGCACTGGGGAAAAGATAACTCCCTCCCCTGCTTTCTTCTACAGAACTCCTCACTGTACAATGCAGTAGGCTTGATTCTTCTGCTATAGGCAGGATTTACCTCTTAGTGAACAAACACTGAAAAAGCAGAAGATATTGCATTCACCCTCATCCCAGCTCTTTGTTATTACTGAATCTTCAATTTAAAAACAAGGGTAGAAATAAAAAATAAAATTCTGACAATGGGATTTGCATATGAGTGAAGTTCGACACAGAGGTTTTACTATCAGTACAAGAGGCATGAGGAAAAGTATAACATTTTTCATTCAGTTTTAAATAAAGAAGTTTTGTGTGAACCTACACTTAGTTTAAATATTAGAGAGAATTATTTGCAATAAGCTTAATTTCTCCAAAAATGTATTCATTGACACCCTACCTACCTCCTTTCACCTAAGCTCATAACGCTTGTGGCCCTTAGTTTTAAGCCGCATTCACCTAACTTTTTAAATGCAAGATGGAGCCTTACAAATAAGACATAGTATATTTAGAATGTGCTATTTTGTTTTGTAATATTTTTATTTAAAAGAATAACTTCACTTCACCAACCAGGTATGCTCATCAGAAAGAACCAATTATCAAATATTCTCATTTCTTTTATGAGGGATTCATTTCCATCAATTTTGAAAGTAGGATAAACACATAACCAGTTAATTAAAAAATACATTTCACTACATGCTCTTCATTACAAAGGCATGCCTATATTCTTACAGTGTATGTGATTTATTAACACAATATTCATTTTTAACACGTTTTCAGGTAATTCATTATAAAGTTGAGGTATTTACAAATTTCTAGATAAAAACAGGTTAGTTCTAAATCCAGTGTATATCCGTGTAAGAGAGTGATAGAAGACATGTGTCTGTGTATACCAACACACACCAGCTTGAGATGACTGCTAATTGTTATGTATTCCTTAATATAGCACTACATGTTTACATGACAATGTACAGAACAGAGAGAGACAGAGTCTCAGACCTGAGGAACTTAAAATATAACTGTGAAGTGCAATGGGAAGAAGAGAAGTCCAGTATAAAAGAAAGTTCAGTATGATCACATAGTAACCTGAGAGATTAGAGTACATTTTGAGTGTTACACAGTAATCTACTGATACTAGTGGCTGCCAACGTAACTTTTATGTCATTACGTCCATCATGTAGTTTATATTTTGCATTTTAGAGAAAAATTATTTTAGAAGAGATGAGTTTGAATGTTTT